>LS057380.1:0-11006 GCA_900241095.1 Acartia tonsa
AGCAACTCTATAATCAAGTCCTAAAAATGTAAGTATGTCCATAAACATTATCCTGTATCAAGTAGTTTTTCAAAAAATTTACTTACAATTTTGCTTCGAATCTTATACTTTTATATTCTGATTATTCAGTTTAGACACTATACAAGTGTTAATGTCCGTTTGTACTACCGCTTCATTGCTTCGCTTTTATGGATGTTGTCATCCTTGTTGACATTAAGAAATCTAAAGTAGTAAGAATTTTATTAGTTTGTGTAGACCTCGTTTATCTTCTGTTAATATTATTTTTCCTTTAAAATAAACTACCCTATTCCTTTATTTTCAATTTAATTAATTAAATAAGGTGGATGGGAGAGGGGGGGGGGTTTAGTAGTCAAGAATTGATTTGAGGAAGGGCACAGTGCCATAATATTAAAATACAAAATATAGCAAAAAAAAGGGCTATTTCAGAATTGAAATTGGTTGGCAATTGTTTCTCTCATCACATTTTGTAATTTAAACTATTAATAGTACAAAATGGTTTTGGTATATCTAAGAAACTAGAGTTGATAAGCTTTCCAATGATAGTTCTAGTACAATTTGTACAACCATAACAATTTAATTGTATGTTTTTGTTTTAAAAATTGGGGGGGGGGATGATTAATAGACTAGAATTGGTTTAAGGAAAAGCACCTATAATAAAATACCTTATTTGTCGTTATGGTGGCAAAAAAAAGATTATTTAATAATTGAACTTGTTCAACAATTGTTTCTCTCATAACATTTTGCAATTTAAACTATAAATAGTACAAAATGGTTTCAGCATATCTAAGAAACTTGAATTGATAAGCTTCCCAATGGTAGTTCTTGTACAATTTTACAACCATAACAATTTAATTGTATGTTTTTGTTGACCACCCTTGATGTATATTATCCTGTACAAATTAGAGAAATTATTTGAATTCCAAATTATAGTTCAGAGACATCAAAGGGTTGTGGAATTTCATCTACTTATCTACCCATCTGTATATCTGTATGTTTATCTATCTATCTTTCTCCATCTATCTATCTGAATGTTTATCTATCTTTCTATCTACCCATATGTATATCTGTATGTTTATCTATCTATTTATCTAGCCATCTGTCAAAGTGTATTTTTATTTATTTATATTTCGCTATCTGAATGTTTATCTATCTTTCTATCTACCTATATGTATATCTAAATGTTTATCTTTCTATCTATCTACCCATCTGTCTATCTGAATGTTTATCTATTTATTCATCTATCCATCTGTATTTCTGTATGATAGATCTATCTATCTCACTATCTATCTATCTAGATGTCCCTATGCCAGCCCAAGAGTATAGTATCAACATGGCTCTATATCTCTCTATCTTACTATTTATCTATCTAGATGTTCCTATGTCAGCCCCAGAGTATAGTATCAACATGGCTACATAACTCTCTATCTATCTATCTCACTATCTATCTATCTAGATGTCCCTATGTCAGCCCCAGAGTATAGTATCAACATGGCTACATATCTCTCTATCTATCTCACTATCTATCTATCTAGATGTCCCTATGTCAGCCCCAGAGTATAGTATCAACATGGCTACATAACTCTCTATCTATCTCACTATCTATCTATCTAGATGTCCCTATGCCAGCCCCAGAGTATAGTATCAACATGGCTACAGTTTCTAGAAATGCAAAGGTTAGTAGTTTATTTTTTTACCGCCAGGTGTCACATTAGGTCAAATCATTTTTAAAATATGTTTATGTTAGGTTAATAGAGGGCCTCATAGTGTTTAGAATGTTAAGCTTTTAAAAAATGAATATGTTATATATCAAATACTTTTATAAAGTCAAACCTACAAAAATATAAACAATTTTTAAAATTCAACAAATTTCATTAGCTTTCTATCTACCAATTTGACTACATATCTATCCTATATATCTACAAAGTTACATATTTAGCGTTGCATAAAACAATTGGCAATATAAAATAAAAATTTTAAATACTTATGTTAGTTTTTTATTCCATAACTAAAGGTAATCGTATACATTCTTATCTAAATCATTTTATGTAAAATTCTATCTACCTTTTAATCTTTTGTTTGATCTTCCTTTCTTTATATTTATCTATCCAGGCATTATTTCTATAATTTCTATTTGTGTTAAAGTTTAAAACAAAAAGACTATTATTATTACTTTTAACTTTGAACTTTAATGCAATTAAAGAAATTGGCAGTGAGATTGCAAATTGCAAAATTAAAGGTTTACTTAAAAATCTGCTAAAAATCTAAATAGCAAATATCTAAATATTTTAATGAAAAATTATTAAATTCTTTTGGGATATTTGATAACAATGTAGAGCTAGACCTTTATGATAGGTCAAAATAAATTTTTCTAAATTTGTATAAGTTAAGCCTGTATGCCCCTACTATTATTATGCAATAAGCAGTAAGTATGGTTGTCTTCCCCCCCCCCTCCTCAAATAAGATTTTTAAAAATAAAATTAATTTACAGAAATTGTTTAAAAATCATCTTTATTTAAGAAACACTTTCTATTTTTGATTGGAAATTCATAATACTTCAGCAAGTAATATTATATGCATAGTTTACGCAGCTAAATCAAATTTCAATGTTCATTCACCTATTAAAATATATTGTATAATCGACTTAAATTGTTAAAACTTTAAAAATACTTACAGGGTAATGGGGTAACAGTTTACAAAATAAAAAAAAACTAAATATGAAAAGGCTATTTTCAAGATTTTTAGTAATTTATTGACAATTTAATTTTTACTTTCACAAGACAAATTATAAAGAAGCTTCGCTCCATGATAAAAAGCTATGCAACAATTTAAAAATAAATGCTGATTCTAAAGCCTTTCTGATACAGCTGTATGGTGGAACTGCCACTCTCACAGTTAAGTTAACAGTAGATATTAACTGTATTAGCTAGATATTAACTAAATATAACTGATAAGTAATTATTATATTAGATATTATGACATCACAATATTTTTATAGTTTACTAGCGAAAGCGAACCTAATACCTAGGGGCTCTATGGGATATGGGAGTGCAGAAAAATAGCCTTAAACCAGACTTTTTTTTTATATAATCAAATAGCCTAAAGCCATCCAAGGATCTTTAAAAAGCTTCACTGAAGAGTAGGACCATGTCAGTATAGCGGTTAGCGAGATCCTTCCTTACAGACAAAAAAAGCCTACTACTTTATATAATAGGATGGCAATTTTTTTGCTAGTTGCCTAGATGGTGACAGGTTTTAGTCTTTACTCACAAGATATATTAAAACATCCAAACTGGCCTACTTCATGTAAAGGGTAGAGATAATCCCCCTTCTCCCTTGTACGTCTCTACACATCCCCCATGCCAAATGAGTATAGCTAAAAAAATATTGTACATTGTCTAATTCCTATATTTCTGATTATTGGCAATTGCTCCGCTGTTTTTCATTGGAAAAATAAATATTCTATAATGAAGCATTACATTTATTTCAATATCATTTTAGATTTTAAAATCATAAATTCATTTAAATTGAATCGTATATTGTTATATAGCCTTTGCTTGAATATTATGTAAGTCAGTATTTAGTATTTACGTTCAGCAATATCTCTTAAACGTTAAGTTTACATTATTTAAAAATCATTTTATTAAACGTCCCCAAAGTTGTTAAGCTTACGTAAAAGAAAACGTTATTTTAAAACTTTGGGGACTAGTGTAGTCTTGAAATGGTTTTATGCTATTGAGTCAAATTTAACAAAATTAAATGATAGAATTTAAGGAAGGAAAAAATAGATAAAACAAAAGTTAAATGATAGATTGTATTTCAAATTTGATTAGTGTTTTGTTATTCAATTTTAAACTAAGTTTTCCTTGATATTTTGACCTAGTAATTAGTTCAAGAAAGGATAGGAAAGTAGCGGTTAAATTAATATATAACTATCATGTATCTATCTATGCATTTATCTAACCAATTATCTATCCATTTATCTATCCATTTCTTTAGATATACATCCATTTATCCCATCATCTTTATATCTATCTATCTAACTATCTATTCAAATATCTATCCATTTATCTATCCATTTCTTTAGATATACATCTTTTTATCTAATTATCTTTGTATCTTTCTATCCAACTATCTATCCAAAAATCTATCCAATTAACTATCTAACCAACTATCTATCCAACTATCTATCTATTATTTATCTAATATCTATCTATCCAAGTATAAGAAACTAAGTGTGTATAATGGAGGTTTATAAAGATTAATTGTCTTTTATTCAGTCCTTTTTGGTGCATTGAGGAACAAATAAAGTTGGTATTTTCACAATTAAGCTAGTTTAAGTTCATAGCATAATAATTAAAAGAATTAATCATATTTCAATATAATTTCAGAATTTTATATAAAAGGTTTGTTCCTCTATGGAAGGCTTTCTTTAATTTTCTTTTATATTTTCTTAGATATTAATTATGTCAATGGCATTTCTATAATAAGTCAGTAATGAACACTTTTCAAATGCAATAAAAAAATCATAAAAAAATGGTTTGTTTTAATCTTAATAATTTTAGGTTATTGGGGCTATGAAATTCTCCTTGTATACTTATGATACATTTTTTAACATTCCTAGCATGATGGTTTTTTGTGAAGCAGCTGATATTGCTGAATAAAAAATGAAGTCATACAATAGAATTGATCAATGGTAGGTCAGTATACATTGTAATTTACCAATGGTAAAATATAGTCTGGCCTATCATTGGTTATTTTTGGTATCATTGGTATGGCAAATGAGCTGTTTCTTTTTTTGTAGTTTTTGAATATCATCCCTGGAATGATAGAATGTCATTCTTGCAGTATTTTGCATTGGGGATCAACTTTTTCCTATTTATCTGTCCATCTGTCCATCTATCTATCATTCTATTCCTTTTAGCTTTTATCTAGCTATCTAACTATTTATATCCATCCTTTTTGATTAACTTTTCAGTATTTGTCTATCTATACTAGTATACATCCTTAGAAAAATTTTCTAATTATTCATTTATCCAACATCATATGTAATAGATTTTTGAATTAATTATCACTAAAATTCTTACTAGCTATTTATTCATCAATCCATAAATATATATTAACATTCCTATACTAACAAGCGTATATGCCCCTAGAGGCCTTTATTGTCACCTGTGGTAAGAGGGGGGGGGGAGTCGATCCCAAACTTTCAGTTTTAGTTTTATTTTATTAACAAATATTTTTGGGTGTGTTTATTTAATCTAGTGGTGATTTTTCTTAGGAGGGTAAAGCTACCCTCCCTTTAAAAAGTTAAACCTTTCCAGGACCTAAACTGTAATTAAGGAGAAACATATAGGTTCAGCGGTTGGCAGTTACTTCAGTACACACAGACAGGCAGACATATGCTCAGACAGACATCCTTACTTTTATATGTAAGGATATATCAACTTTAGATCTATGTATTTCAATAAAATAGGATCAAAATGCTTATTTTTTCCGATAATAAAGAGACAACGTAAAGTGCCACCAAAAATGACGTCATACAATAAAATTGATCAATGAGAGTACAGTATACACTGTAATAGACCAATAGTAAAATTTATACTGGCCTCTCATTGGTTATTTGTATCATATGACGTCATTTTTTGGAGGCACTTTAGCTGTCTTGATAATAATAAAAATCATTAATGATTGATTAGACCCAATTTAATTTTTTCTTCATGAAAATTTTTTTTTTATTTTCTTTGAATTTATTTTATTTATCATTAACAGTTTTTTTTTACATGATAACAAGTTAGGAAATAATTATTAACACTGGTATTTTTTTTCATTACATTTATAATTATCATTACTTAATCATTTCTCCTTAGTTCAAATGCTGCTATATTTTATGGTTGCTAAAAACAAAAAAAAAGGCTGACACAGATGACAGTTTTTTATTTTTCATGTTCACAGGTATAAAACACTGCCTTTTGTAGTTTCATGTCACTTTAGCTACAATGAGCCAAAAAGGCATTACTTAACTTGTATAAGGTTTTTCAAGCTGCTTAAGCCTTGTACACACAAAATAGATATGAGATTTTAAGATTTTAAATTTTTACCTCACTTTAGTTACAATGAACCAAAAAGGCATTACTTAACTTGTATCAAGTTTTTCAATCTGCTTAAGCCTTGAAGACACAAAATATAAGATTGTATTGAATACTGCAGGAAGAAAGGATATAGAAAAGGACAAAAAAACAAAGCATGACTGCAGCAACTAAAGCTGTGGCTATGCAACCCTGGTCAAAGAGTGGTTCAACATAGTTTTGCATTTCATATAAATTTTTAAAAAATAATTCAGGCTTATATTTATTAAAATTTGTTATTTCACGTTTCAACAATGTATAGTCTGCCACTTTCCTAACTTTAGGGGGTTTCATTTTCACAACTTTAACCTCCTAAATTTAAAACATATTAACTCCATTATATTAAAGGGAAAATATCTTTAAATATAGAGAAAAATAATGTCAGTTGTGTCCATAAAATCAAAGCTTAGGAATTTCATTTTAAAAACTTAGTTAAACTGATTGACTTTTGGATGAACAAACAGACAGAAAAACAAATTGAGTTATAGAATAGCTACAAAAAGTATTAGGTACATTAAGGTTGGCATAAGTTTATAAAATAAAAAATGTATGAAAAAATAATGCAATTTATTTAAGGTAAATAAACAAACTGATTATCGGTAAGAGGCTTTTTTGATTATGATTAATATGGGTGGTTAATATTCCTGAAATGAAGTAATTTCATGAAGATTTTTGACTGCAGCTGAGAAACTCTTTGAATTGCCTTGCTCCTAAAAAGATATACGGTATTTCATTTCATATAATAGTAATGATTAAATAGCATTATTTGACCATGGATTAGATTAATATTAGGAATGGCAATGCATACATTTTTTTGAGTTGGATTCAGATTCTTACAAGAATCCACCCAAAACAATTGGATTAATTCATGCATTGCAGATTCTTTTTTTTTGCGGATTCTGACAATATTTTCAAAGGTATTTTTTAAAATAAAAAAATGGATCAAAGGGGGACGTAACAAAGTCATGTTTTATCAGGGGGAGGGGTTTCTCCGGAACCCCTTGATGAACCATGCAGGTTTCTGGACTTGAGCTGTTATGGGTCTAAACTAACTTTTATACCTTATTATAAACAGCGTTAAATCTTTCACAACTATTATTTGTGACCTGAGCTACATCCTAAAAATTGAAATAAATTAATTAGATTTGTTTCCTTCTAGGATTATAATTTTTTTTTAAGTCAACGAGATTTCATTTGAAAATAGAAATAGTTTTGATGAAGGCATTTTTTTTTATTTTAATGTACTTTAACATATTAACTAGATTTAAAAATTAAATTAAGTGAAGACATGAAAAATAGTAGAAGCTTATGCCCCTTGAGGCAACAAAATTTTTATCAATACATTACTTACCAAAAAGACCTCGTCCGACATGTTCCATGCATTTATGGGATATACTGCCTCCTTGTAAAAATCTCCAATGTATGAATTCCTCATATACTAAAATTATAAAAACTTGTAATTATTATAATATAAAACTTAGGATCATTTAAATGGGGAGTTGCCCTGTTGGAAAACTTATACCCTGCGGGTGGCCTAGCCAACCTCACCTAACCTGAAATATATTTTTAACAAAAATATTAATTTAAAAAGTAGCGAAGCACATAAAATTATGCATGGAAATACCAACATGTTAATTTACTGTATTTATTAAAATCAAGAATATATTTATGGAGAAAAAACACAAAACCTTGTTTTATTTTATATGATGAAGACGGTTAAAGAAAATTACATAATAGATGCTCATAAGAATAAGAAAAAATATTTTGAAACTGTTAATGCAAAAAAAATTTAAAATTTGACCAAAAAAACCAAAGATATTTAATTTTGATATCTTTAACTGAAAAAATTTTTGAAAATAGGACCATTAACACCAAAGATATGGGGAAAAT
The DNA here is from genome assembly GCA_900241095.1 of Acartia tonsa. Lineage (NCBI taxonomy): Eukaryota > Metazoa > Arthropoda > Copepoda > Calanoida > Acartiidae > Acartia > Acartia tonsa. The sequence continues at coordinate 8,037 of LS057380.1, forward strand.
TTTGAAAATAGCCTAAAACCTGCTAAAAACCAGTCCAAACGCTATTGAGGTACTATAGTTATTTTTGCTCCTTAATGATGGGAATGTTGTCAAATAAATTCAGCCTTCTAACTTTTATAGGAGCTGAGAAAATCACGCTTCCCCCAATTCATTATTTACGGACAGACGTACGGACATTGTGAATTATAGAGTAGCTTCGCTACTAAAAAATTACGTTAATAAACGGCTCAGCTTCAACTCCTGCAACACTTAGTAGAGACGGCACAGTATAATTCTCAAATGTTGTTTGTACATCAACAGCGGGAACAAATGCTAAAGAAAAGAAAATCTTACTTTTTTTTCCAATTTTCAAAAACTTAAATCAAGTAACTTAATAGGACTACGCTTTCTTTATGCAATTTCAACAATAAGTAAAAAATCTGTTAATGTATAGACATTTTCTATAAATATTAACATACCTAGATTGTAACAGTATGATAATTGTATCTTATATTCATCTCTAGTAAGGAGCTTTTTGAGCCCTTTTTCTTGGAACTGAAAATATAATATATTTTAAGATATCAAAATATTTTTTTTATGGTCTGTTTTTAAAATATGTTACCTTATGAATTTAAATATAAGTAGGGTGAGGGGGGGCAAATCTGGTAATTTTTTAGGTTGAAAAAAGAATGGGGTAAAAATTAATATTTTCAAATGAAACAAAGAACATTAGAAAGCTTACAGAAAAGACTAGCATGTCCCAAAAGGACGTCATCCTAGGACTTTAATAAGTTTGCCATAATTGGGTTCAAAGAAATTACCCAAAAATTACCCCACAGGGGGGCTATTTCAACCTAAAATAAAATCGATGAAAACCTGCCAGTCAAACATAAATAACCAAAATTAGTATAGGTTATAGGGATTATCCACAAAAATTTTCATAAGGATCGGACTATTCCTTCCATGTCAAAAATTTCTTAAAAGACGAAATTTTTTTATTTTTTCTTGGAAAAATTTACCAGATTAGCCCATTGCTGGTCTATGCCCCTCCTCAGCTTAAATAAAACTATTTACCATAATTCATCATTCAAAAAATGCCCTGTTTAACTGACTAACTGACCTGTCCATCAAGACGGCAGCGAAGATGAAAAAAACAAAGTCTTAATATCAGGTTTTCTCCAAAAAGTTCTTCTAAACCTCTGATTACCTTAAAAAATAATTTTATTTTTACAAATTTTAAGACTTATTTTTTTACATAATAAATTTGCAGATGCAAGATAAATTATAAATGGAAAGCATTTTTTTCAGGATATAAATATGTTTTCACAAAAACATGGCAGTTTTGCTTCTAAAATATAATATTTATTATTTACCCCAAGTTCAAGGTCGAGGGCCATAGAAACTTTTCTGTTTCCAATGCAGTCTCTCAACACTAAAAATAACAAATTTACCATAACAAAAAATAATTTTAAAATGTTTTATATGTTTATATTAAAGATTTAGCCAAATATTTAATTCTAAGTTTTGTCAATTGCTATTTAATGTTGAAAAAAAGTTCACACTTCACAAACCAGGTTTGTATGCGATTGTAAATATAAATATGTAGGTGCTAATTAAATGTCAATGAATACCTTTAAAAATTTCTAAATAGAGTGAAGTGCTCTTCCCAGGCATGAAGCAGTAAAAGAGTGGAAGGGCCATATTTCTGTACTAAAATAATAACAATGTTAAACCCTTCCGGTTTTTTCTATCTCATTTTCTGTGTGTGAAAGATAAAGAGCCCAAACTGCATGACTTTTTAAGTACAAGTATGACACATAACTGAGGGTTAGAATTTTTTAAATATCTCTATCCTGGCGGGCACAGGATGCTAGCAAACCTGGCAGGGTCATCCAGGTAAAGAGCGAATTTTTTTTGACTTAAACAAAGCATTTTGTTTTAACAAAATATTAAAATATCCCCTAGTAGTACATCCTCAAATGAAATTTACTTAGACTCAATTAAGGTCGGAAAATCATTATCAAACAGGGGACTTGCAAAAATAAAATTAGCACTATAGGTTTAATAGGAACGTTGAATGCCCCCCCCCCCAAAAAAAAACTGATAAGAGGCCCGACTGTTAAGGGTTAATTATCTGCTTATTTAATATTTAGTCATGAAGTGAGCAATAAAAATTGTCAAAATTAATTGTTGTTTCATTTTAAAAATCAATAATAAAAGGAATGGAAAAGCGAAAATACTTACTATTCCCAGAATAAAAAACAACTGACTGAATGGATCTGGACAGCACTGAAATATATTTTTATATAAAAGGGGACTATGCACGAACGAGAGCAAGTGATTTTAAGCACCTTCCAGCATTGAACCCCAGTATTGTTTTGGTGAATATACTAGGTTTATGCTAAATAAAGTTATATCAATTTAAAAGATTAGAATTAACCATGGTTGTATATGAAAAAAACTTTTAAATGATAATCATTTTTTTATGAAATATCATCAAATGTTTTCTTCGAGTTCAAACTGTTAGAAACTTTTGGTAAAATATTATTTTGATGAAAAATGTATATTGTTACTTTTACAATTAATAGGATGAACATGATCTTTTGCTGAGTTATTTTATTTTGTCTTTTGAAATCAACAAACCATTTGATGATAGTAACAAAAATTATTAACATTTTCAATTTTTTTTCCATATAAAGATATGCTAAAATGTATTTTATCTAGTTGATAGAACTGTTTCAAACATAAACATAGTACATTCACTACAAAAATACGCAGGTTCACTGCTGGAAGGTGCTAAAAAAACACTTGCTCTCATTTGTGCATAGTAGGGTGGGTTGATTTTGGACATTTTTTTTCTGAGGCCAAAGCGGGGATCTTCACTCAATTTATATAGATATAATACACCTCTGGATGATTTAAAATTTATCCTAAGTCTTAAAACCGCTGACGACCAGACATTCAATTGTATAGCTATTTGTAAATGGGAGT
>LS057381.1:0-11006 GCA_900241095.1 Acartia tonsa
TAAGCGAAGCAACTCTATAATCAAGTCCTAAAAATGTAAGTATGTCCATAATCATTATCCTGTATCAAGCAGTTTTTTAACAAATTTACTTACAATTTTGCTTTGACTCTTATACATTCGCATTCTGATTATTCAGTTCTGACATTATACAAGTGTTAATGTCCGTTTGTCCTACCGTTTTAGAGCTTCGCTTTTATGGATGTTGTCATCCTTGTATAATACATAAACTCAATAAACAAATTACGTATAAAAAGATATTTCACAAGTTTTATTTTTGGGGATAATTGTGAAAATTAAAGAAAGCAATTTTTTTCATCATTGAGAATTTTCTACAAAAAAATTATGAAAACTAAAAATAATCTTATTAATTTTCGTTTTATTATACGTGGCAAATTCTTTATGAAACAATACGATACATGAATTTCCTTTATGGCTCAGAACCTCTTCTTATCCGTTCTTATCGGATTCGGAGCCATACTTGAAATGTCTCTAGACCCCCTATCCTGGTACGCTATTGTAATGATTAACAAAGCATATATTGATAAAAATAGACAAATTGGGTAAACAGATTTTTATCTAATACAAAATAATACCGAGTAATATCTTTATTTTCATTGTATTAGTAGCGAAGCTACTCTAGTAATCACTTTGTCTGTCCGTCCGTAACGCCATGGAGAAAATGCAAGGATCTAAAGGGATAAGACAATGGCGGATAAATTGATAAACATATCCAATGATGATACACAAAATTACCCTTTCTGTAGATTGAAATTAGAGGTTGAAACGTGTGGACACTCAACCTAATGAACCAACCAATCAAAATACAATAAAAGTCCCCATAGTTGTTAAACCAACAAATAGGATTATTATAAACTTTGTGAACTAGTGTAATAATAAACAGCCCAATGTCTCCTCCCTCCCAAGAAAAAATGTGATTTCTTGGGTGCAATTTAGGATAGACAACTAAAATTTTTCGTGACAATATCATGTACCAATGTACTTAATCAACTTTGTCCGTTTGTCTGTCGATCATACCTATAAGAGATAAATTTAAAAAAGGTTTGGTGAGTTTTTAAAAATGATTGATCGCATATTCTCTCTTTCTTTTTCTGGTCAACTGATCATCTGCTCTATAACTTACTTTGTCCGTGATTTTTTTGTGCTTCGCTTTTTTGGATATTGTCATCCTCGTATCTATCTATCTATCTATTTTAACCTCGTATCTATCTATCTATTTTAACCGCATATGTGTGTCCTACAAAACTAAACATTTATTGCAAAAACTTATCTTTTAAAAGCCAACGTTTGGACAAACTCAGTTTAGACTTTTTTCCAGTGTTAATATAAAATAGAGAATTTTTTTAATCTTACATTGTTAACATTATCTTACAGAAAATCACTTGTATGGTTTAAAATTAAAAGGACAATTCCAAAATACAATGATTTGATATCCATAATGGACTGTAGAGAAGTTTTGCTTTTGAAAATACCAATTGAAAACTCTTGTGGATTTTGACCTACCATTAGAGAAAAGTGTGGATATTCAACTACGTTAGGGGAACATTTGTGGATACTCAACTACCATTGTGAATATCGTGGTCATTCAAGTACTATTGAGCCAATTTTTCTATTGAATCAAGAAGGTAAAAATAAGCGTAGCATTTCTACAATTTTAGCTTAAAAATGGGTAAAACGTTCATTTACACATTTTATACGTTTTAAATAAATTTTTGACAGATGAACAAAAAATAAGATTTCTTTTATATTAAAAGTGCTGTCACCATATAATTGTTTTTCACATTATCGCAAAAACGTATTTGAAACCTTTTTTACGACAGGCATTTGTTGATAACAATTTCACCCAACATTTAACTTTTACAAACTTCCCTATCATACTTTTACATCTAGATTGGGGGTAAAAACAACAAGGACAATTTTGTGCTTGAATAGTTCAGCAATAACAATATTGTTTGGTTCGAGCTTAACTTTTATAACACAGCTATGCTCAACTACAATAAGTTTGTGTTCGTCTGTTGCCCTAGGACATTTACAAAATAAAATTATCCCATCCGTAGATAAAGTTTATGGGTTTAAAAGTTGGGATAAAAATTGGACACCATTGTTATTCTAATCCAGTGTCCCCTCCCCCCCCTGCTGTATTGGTCACAATCAATTTTATTGACAGTACCTTTCAAACGGACTCTATTTTTCTTGTCTTACTCTAAGAGGAAAAATATTTTTAGCTTTTCATTGCTGCACATTTTTGTCCTTGTTTGTCTTTCTTCAAGAATTTTTAATGGAGAAAAAATCCTTAGACAAAAACTTTTTTGATATATTGCATTAATTATAAGACTATTATTATTTGCTAATATCTTTCAAAAATATTGTAATTAAATAAATGTTATACACTTAGTTTAATTATTAGACTTTCAAAACTTTTGTCTGAAAAAAACTTCAATAAAACACATATTTTTTGTTGAGCAGTTTTATAAAAATCAATAAACTTGATTTATAAAACAACTTTAGAAAATGGATGTGGAATTTACGAGGATGATATAACAGGAGAAAAATTGACGCCGATTTAGGTTGCAATTTCTCCCCGCATGTACTGGTCGGGCTGTCCAGTAGAAGGAAAGAGTATGGTGTAAATGGGGGGACGGGGCATATTGTTATTTTAGCCCGCTACAGAGTTCACTTTATTACAGAAAAGATCCAAGTAATAATACATTTATTCTTTAGACCAATTATAAGATAAGATTCCCATGTGATTCAAGACTTAAATCTAAAATACAAATTAGCCTAAAACCATCCCGGAAACATATACAAGCTTCTCATAAAATTGAAAACATAATAGGTTCATTAGTTATAAAAATCATAAGCTACAGACAAAAAAAACTCTTTCTACTAGTATATGAGAAAGAGAAAATGTGATTACACCTCAATAATGAATATGATATTGTTTGTCTTTGTGTAAATAAGAATTTTTTTTTTTTTTGTAAAAATATGTTATTCATGCAAATAACGTCTGGTAAAATATAAAATAACAATTAAAACAACATTCACATGAGAAGATGACAAAATGGAAAAGTTAAAAATTGGTTACCAGTTTAAAAAGACACAAAATATTGGAATGAAAAAATAAAAAATAAGAAAAAATCTTATAGAGACATAACACCTCTAAATAATAGTTTAAAACCTTCCCTGGAATTTAATTTAGTTTACAGAATTATTAGGACTGCCAAACTTTAAAGAATTACTAAAAAATGATAGACTCACAATTTATCAAATTATAGAGTAGTTACCCCTTAAAAAAATATGTTATTTACATAATGTCTCAAAGTTGATAAATCTGATAAACTAACATCCTGAGAGATAGATCTATAACTTCTTTATACCCTTCCGTTTAGATTATTTGTTTAATTGGTGAGAGAACAAAACTTTTTGTATATTAAATTCTAAATTATTCATGTTTAACCAACAGAACTATAGTATAGATGTGTACATAGATAACTACCTTCCTTCCTTTTTCAAAGACCTCTTTCGTCTGCTTCTGAATTATTTTCTGCTACTTGGCTGTTATAATATAAGCGACACCATTGGTTGATTTTCAATGGCCCATTAGAAAGGTTGCACAAGGCGGTTTCGATGTGGAGATGCAGTTATTTAACCCTTTCTACCTCTAGTGTTTTACTCTAATGTTTAATTTGAAAGAATTGCATTGACATAAAAAAAGGATTTGATTCTTATAAAGTAAAGAAGTAATTATAACTACCATAAGCTTTTTCATAAACAGTCTTTGAGATACTTAAAAAGATCCACCCACATGGACGTCCAAGCTTTTTATTTTAAAACATTAAAATGAGATGTTTGAAGCGGGAAATCTAATGTATTTTTTTTTATTTTGAGGGGCGTAAATTCAGGCTATTTAAATTTTAGGGGGAGGGGGGTAATCAAACTTTTACCTAAGCATTGTCGTCTTTGTCCAACCCCATTCTTAATCTTTTTTTAATTAAAAACAATTATTTCACAATTTAATATTCTTTTCTGCTAAAATATCAATCGGCTATCTTATGGAAGAAACGGACAAAGTGAAAAATTAAGTTCTCGCTACTTGTGAATGTCACCCCTGATGTGACATGCATCTTGATTCATTCACCCCTTCCCCTTTATTCTCACAATATAGATGTGCAATTGTAACACCACTTTATTTACTGATTTGTAAAATTTTGGCTAAAGTTAAACTAATCGTTGAGTCTTTCTTACAAACATTGTTAAAATCTACTTCAAAGGCAGATTTTATTTATTTGAGGAAATAAATATTTAATTTAATCGCTGGTTTTTCTGTGGATTGCTTCTAATACGCAGGGAGTTTATATCACTTGTCCTCAAAGTTTTATAATAACGTTTGCTTATTCGTTGGCCAATAACTTTGGGAACTTTTATTAAATTTTGATTGGTTTGTTGAGTGTCAAAATGTTTCAATTACTAATAGTAATCTACAGAAGTGGTAATTTTGTTTATCATCATTGGGAATGTACAATGTGCATCAATTTACCGGCCATTGTCTCAACCCTTGTCTAATAGGGCTGTACAATTTTTTTCTTGTCTATTCTTCTTACAGTTGGTGACACTCAAATTAGCTCTACGCCTTACATTACCCTAATACAGCTATCCAGAAAATTACATGCCTAAAATCCAAAACTGTTTCACCAAATTGAGTTTGTGTTAATCTTATTTTGATCCATTCACCCCTTTTCCTCTTTGCCCTTACTCATAGATGTGCATATGTATATACATCTGTATGTTTATACATTACAAACAATGCTACACATCAGCAAGAATAAGATTATAATTTGTGAGATAAATTAATTTTCTGATAAAGGCAGGGAAAGAGTGGACATTATATTACTACCCTTTTTTGTCTCATCTTACAAGTATATGCTTCTTTTTATTGGTTATAAAATCATCATTGTATCAATAAGAAAAAAACTGTTGTCTAGAAGTCATATTTATGCCTGTAGGTAGATAATCAGTTGTTTCTTTTCTTTATAGTATGACAGTGTCTTAAAAAAATTGCTTTACATTTTATCTAATAACATAAAACGTACTGTGACATTAACTAAACACCCTACAAACACACATCTTTATAGATGCAAAATCAAGTGAGTTCTTATAAAACAGCAGATATTTTGCAGACAAAATAAATCTTAAACAGCAGACAATAAACGATAAGTTTATTTTCTTATTTATGATTACAGATGATTTGAAACTGAATCTGCTGGATTAGAACAGGTTCTCAGCCATACTTAAAAATCATATTTAACACTAAAATTTAGAATTGGTAATCTAAGAAATAAAGAATACATAGATACTTTACATCTTTAATTGTGCTATATAGGGGTAAAAGAAAACCGATATTATTAAAATTTTGCTTTTATGTAAAATCTCCTGCAATGTATGACCATCATTTTGATGCAAAATCAATGCGCCGTTTCCTGTTTACCATTCGTATCTAAACACAGTCACACACATTTTATATGTTTATGAAAACAGCAAATAATTATTTTTATTGACAATAGCTATTAATTTGATGCGTCCCAAGTTTTATATCTATTAGAAGCAATTTTCTCCTATCAAATTCAATATGTATAAACTATTATTTATAGACTTTAAAAGTGGTTATGGTTGTATCAATAGTATTAGGACTTACTAAAATTTCCAGTTTTGTAAAAACATTATACTCAAATCAAAACACAATATAAAGACTGGGTTAGAAGTTTGACAGAAATACAAATCAATGACATGTCTCTATAGATAGATAATTAGTTGGATAGAGAGATAAATAGAAAAATAAATTTTAACAACAAAAAGACAGATTTAGAAGTTTGACAGAAATACAAATCAATGACATGTCTCTGTAGATAGATAGATAGATAGATAGATTATTAGTTAAATAGATAGATGGATAATTAGTTGGATAGACAGATGGATAGAAAGATAAATTTCAACGACAAAAAGACAGAGTTAGAGGTTTGACATAAATACAAATCAATGACATGATAGATAGATAGATAATTAGATAATTAGTTGGAAAGATAGATGAATAATTAGTTGGATAAAGAGATAGACGGATAGTTAAATTTTAATAACATTAAGATAGGGTTAGAAGTTTGGCATAAATACAAATCAATGGCATGATAGATAATTAGTTCGATAGATAGATAGATAATTAGTTGGATAGATAAATGGATAATTAGTTTGATAGATGGGGATTGGTGCACATATTATAACAATGTAAAGACTGGGTTAAAAGTTCGATATAAATACGAATCAATGATATGTCTTTAGATAGATAGATAAATAGGTGGACAATTATATAAATACCTGATTACATAGATAGATAAACAAAAAATAGAAAAACCTGAATGCAAATTTTACAAAAATTCAATTCAATGTGAATTTTATTAATAGATATATATAGAAAAACAGAAGATGAATTAATTGGCAGACATACTGACTTTAAGCCCCATATATATAGTAACTACGGTACTTAACAAGGATACAGTTGAGACAAAGTCTGTTTAAACAGACAAAAACTATCAAATTCTTTTTAAAACATCTTGAATAAACATTATCATATTATTGCATATTTTATGAAGTCGCTAAATAAATAAATGTATGATAACAAACATAGTTTTATCATGAATAGAGAGATAGGTAAATGGACAATAAAATATTTATCACAAATAATTTTAAGCATTCAATAGTTTTATAACACTTGTATAGCACTAAAATACCTTTCACTTTTTACAAACATGAATCTTAAGGGATAAGACATTTGCCTTAAATTGTTGTAATTCTCCAATAATAAGATAAATATTACCAATTCTAAAGATCCTAACTTTGGTTGAAATTTAAAAACTGCTTGTTTAACCCAACCACTCAATGTAAAATAAAATTACCCACAGTTTTCAGCCAACAAATAAGAGATCAAGTGTAATATAGTACTTAGAATACCAGTACTTCCCTTACTGTTATATAAGAAAATTTAATCTCCATTTGCTTTTTCCTCTATCCCTGTGTTTTAACCCTTTTACTTCCTTCCCACACATATTCCCCCCCCCCCATTTCCTTAATTCTTGATTGAGTAAATAAATTGTTTTTGAGATAATATTCTTTTGATAAACTTATTTGTATAGTTTGTTTTAAATCAATATATAGTTGATATTTTCTTTATTCATCTATTTATCCATCTGTCTATCTCTCTTTCTATCTTTCTATCTTTCTATATTTCTATCTTTCTAGCTTTCTATCCTTCTATATTTCTATCTTTCAATCTTTTTATCTTTCAAATCTTTCTATCTTTGTATCATTCTATTTTTATATCTATTAATGCATATGATTGGGACCCATTTTTTAGTAGCGAGGCTCGTCTATAATGGTCTTTGTCTGGTTGTCCATCCCTTACGTTTTGGGGGGAAATGCGATATATTAAGCTGCTATTTAAGATGACAGACGAAATTTTTAACATTTACTTGGTCGCCAATCTATCAAAAGATATGAAAACTTATTTGTTTTATAAAGGTTTCCTGATTTCTATTGCTTATGCTTATTCTTTTTATATCATCTAAAAATATTCCCAAAAATTCATTTTATCTGTTTGTTCATCCATAATTTTGTCACAAAACTTTGATATTTTATGTAGACAAAGAATATCAAATTTTAATGTCTCTAGGTAAAAAATTAAGGACCAAGTAGCTGTTCATAGTTTGTTGGAGACCTGCAGGCTCATACCTTTAACCTTGGACACTTTTAGTATGATATGATATTTTATCAGTTTATCAACTATCTAAGAAAGACCTAAGAAATAGGATATTTATAATCAGTAATAAAGGCTTACGTTATTGAACTATAAGTTAATCCTCCCCTAAATTATTGTTTTTGATATTACGTTGTTATAAACTATAGTTATTATTGGAACAAAGGGCTTTATATAAATTTAAGTGCCACGGTCCCCACCCTGCCAGATACATAATACTAATTAATGTATTCCCTATAATCCAATTACGCTAATGTACGTGTTTCATGTATAATATGCATACATACATAAATACTTACAGTGTTTATGTATTGTATGATAGAATTGCTTTGTCAATTTAAAACTGTAGCTGAGTAACTCTAAACTTTAAGTATATACCTGTTCGCAGGTATTGCATTTGGATACAAAAAATACAAGTATAAGTAAATTTGAAATTTTTAGTTTGTTCAACCTTTGTCTGGAAGTCCTAACTGTTCCTGGTAATGAGTTGTGACTGCTTTAATGCCTAAGTATTTACTCTGTTCTTATTATTAATTTCTGTTTAATGTCTTACAATAACGAGGAATGGTCAATGTTGACGATAGATTATAGTACATCGCCAAAGATTATGTACAAAATTACTCATTCTGCAGATTAAAATAAAAGGTTGAACAATTTGAACACTGATAATTTAACCAATCAACCAATATTCAATAAAAGTACCTAAATCTTTGAGCCGATGAATGCGATGAATAAAACTTTGGGTACCAAATTGGGGTAATAATTCCGCGGATTAATATAAACACCACATAGTTATATTAACCCTACTCATTAACCATGCAACACCCAAGGCCCTTTTTTCTATGGATGGTGCTACAAAATTTATATTATGAAAAATAGCCAAAAAAAAGATTAGAAAAACTGCTATTTAAATCACAATTGCCAATAACTTTCTAAGTGTTTCTAAGAGCCATAAGACCCATTGAGTCACGTTGATTAATGGCATGTTTGTCTATAATATTCCATATTTTTTGTCAATCTTTTTTTTATGGATGTGTTTTATACGCAATATGCAGGTTTAAAGCTATGATATCTAAATGCAAAATCTAACACAAGGCCAAATAATTTAGACTAAGTACAGGTTTCACATTTAAATTATAATGCTGTAAAGCTGAACCGAAGAAAGACATACCCCTGTTTTGAAGAATCTTTGCCAAAAAATGCTTGCTTTGAAACACCTATTAAGAATGGTTCTGTGAATTAACTTTGCAAGATTACTTAGAAAATCTACTGTAATATTAGGAATAACTTGTCCTTAGAAATGTAGCAATATTCTTCTTGATTGCAATACAAAATGCAATTCTGTTTGTTTTCTTATAGAACAGGGATAGGTATTCCTAAAACAAGGATAACATCATACAAAAACAGCAAAGCACAGTTAGAATATAATGGACATCAACTCAGTCTGATAATATTAAAATAAAAAAAAGATTAAAACCATTTTTATAAGCACAAAGGGACCAAATGCGCTTGCTAAAAACTGCTATTAGTTTAATGATTTTTATTTTAAGATTCGTGAAAATTGTCTGTAAATACGTTGATATGCATGCTTTTTCAGTAAAGCTGAGAACCGGATCTAATCCAGCGAATATTAATAGATTTCAAAGCCATACTGGAAAAGTAGATACTCATTGGTCAGGGGATTAATCATACAATTAGGAATCTACACCATAAAAAAAGCTTTAATCATATTTTCCCTCATATTTTTTTCAGCCAACAGACAAACAGACCGAGAAAGAGGTTAAAGAGTAGATGCTGATTGTTTAAAAGAATCTGATACATATAGAATTGAAGAAGCTTTCCTCATAAAGCAGCCGAGAACCACGTCATACTAAAGATTTTCATAATTTTTATCTGAAGAATAAAGATTCTTGTCCTGTTATGAGCTATTAGTAATTTGATAACCTTTTCTATATATTATGCATTATCTATTTATTTATTAATGTATCTTTTAAGCAAAGTTGCATTGTTATACACAAATAAAAGATAAAAGTTAGCAAAGAAAACGCCCCCCACCCTTTCGATTTTTCTCATTTTCTGTGTGTGAAAGATAAAGAGCCCAAACTGGGTGACTTTTTAAATATGGGTATGACACATAACTGAGAGTTAGATTTTTTTCAATACCTTTATCCTGGCGGGCACAGGATGCCGAAAAACCTGGCAGGGTCATCCAGGTAAATAGCAATTCTTTTGACTTATACAAAGCAATTTACTAAAATATCCTCTATTAGTACATCCTCATATGAAATACAGGTGTTTAAGTCAATTTAAGGTTCCGGTATGATCCTGCAGGTCCTGATTTTCCAGGTCTCTAGAAATCTTTAAAAGGCTCCTGTGACCGCAATTTTGGACCTAGAGACTTTGAATTTTAAACTCAGGCTTTTGTTACATGTCTAAATAACATATTAAAATTTCATAAAGATCCGCTGCCGTTTTCCCGCCGACGGCGGCGGCTTGCATCTGCCAAGTACGGCTGCGGCCTCCGAAATTTATGCTTTGATATTTCTAATATAAAATTTATATAAAGATAAACATTTTCTGAAAAATATTTTGCTTCAAGCTTCAAAAATAAGAAAATTACATCCGTTTAAAATTTTTAAGTAAAATATGACCCAAAAACAAAGGTTGTTAAATGAAAGGGTGAAGGAAGCGAAAATTGAAATTGACTCACTTAAGGTCGGAAATTCATTATCAAACAGGGAACTTTTTTAGTCCTCTAGCTCTAATAGGGACTAAGATAATATGCGGAGATACGCCTCCCCCCCCAGACTTATAAAGATAGGCAAGGGGCCCGAATGTTAATGGTTAAGACCTGCAGGATCATACCTAAAACTTGAAATTGACTTCCATGTTCAAATACCAAGAAAAGATGAAAAAAAGCTTGCTTAGAATTCCTGCTGAATTACTGAAAAATTTAAGAAAAATTTTTTCTCAAACCCAAAAGCTAGGATGATATAGTTAGAATTAATGTGTAGCCTTGCTTCAAAAACTTTTACAAAATATAAAATTATATAAACAAAATAAGTTTTCTCCATGTAGGAAGGTAGCTTAATAAATCACAATTAAGAATAACACAGAACGTAGAAAAAGTTTTCGGTGATAAAAACAGTATTGTATGTTTATTCATTTTAGTCAAATATTATAATCT
>LS057383.1:0-11005 GCA_900241095.1 Acartia tonsa
GTTTTGTCCCCCCGCAGAGAAATTATGAGATTTTCATGTTCTATACACACATACAAATAGGGAGGGGACAAATTTTCAGTAAAAAAATTTGTTCATCTAATAGACATTATGCTGTTGCTGTTGTATCCACACAGAAGTAGTTCATTCAAGTTTGTTGTTATGTTGAGGATGTTATCAGCCAGGTTGTCGTTTTTCCTTATATAAATGTAACAAGATCTGTGTCTGTCTGTCTGTACCAAAGGATCTCGCTAATCGCTGAAGCAATACAATGTAGCTTCTCATATGTTTATAAATATTTTTTGGGAGAGTATGACCACCCTCCTAAGAAAAAACGAACCAAAACATAAAACAATCAAATAAATTTAATTATCGACTCTTAGAATATTATTTCTTTGTTGAATATTATTGACACAATTTAATGCTGTTTTGTATGAAGCATAATATGCAAAATATGTAGAAGGGTTAGTGTAGGTAGAAAATCCAATTCCTTTTGATTGTCTCAATAAAAGTGTATACCTATATAATAAATGTTATTGTACATATGAGTATTGTATTTTTATTATACACTAGTTGATTCGTCCCTAGCCTCCAGAGATGAAGCGGATAAGGTCAGGAGAAATACATTTTTAAAGCTTCCTTGAAAAGTACAAAAAAAATACACATTCGGACCAGCAATTTCCAAAATCTTAAGCTTCAGACTAAAAAACCTTACTACTTTATAAAATAGGATTAGTGGCTTTGCATTTAGCCTCTAAGGTTGCATTAACTAAGGGGCGAGTGGAGGGTGTGTCATCCTATAATTTGACATATAGAATAATAATAACTTGAAAAATCTATTTATTGACTCCAAATTTTTCGTCACTCAAAAAGAATTGTAAAATATTTTCTCGTATTCATTCGAATCCGGTGGATAGGAACGAACACTTAATAGTGTCTGACTGATTATGACGTAACAAAAAAAATTAGCCAATGAGAGGCCACTATAAATTTTACCATTGGTCAATAACGGCCTCTCATTGGCTAATTTTTTTTTGTTACGTCATAATCAGTCAGACACTATTACTGTGTTTAATAAAATTATACCGTTTCGTACCAAAATCTGTACTCATTTCAACCTAAAACATGACCGGATTGTTCTTCAACTGTTATCCTACTGGCTGATTTAGAGAATGTGTCTCTAAATTATATCTATTCTATGAGTTCAGAGAACAAGGTTGATAATATCCAAAACAACGAAACTAAACAAATTTAGATAGTCTTAAGTAATACTAAATATCAAGGATCTAAATGGATAAGACAATGGCCGATAAATTCATGTACATTACCAGTGATTATACACAAAATTACCCTTTCTAGGTAGATTAAAATTAGTGGAAGAAACGTTTGAACATTGAACTTAATGAATCAACCAATCAAATTTCAATAAAGTCCCCCAAAATTGTAAGCCAATGAATAGGAAGTGTTATTATAAAACTTTGGGGACTATTGTAATAAACAGCCCATTGTCCTCTCTCTCTCTCTATGACTAAATATATTTGCTGGCCCTTTCTTAAACTACATTGAACCAAAAATATTTTTAGAATTCAGACTACATGCTCATATATAAAGGTCGTGCAATCAAAATGGTGGATGTGTTGACGACAAAGTCTCAGTAAAAGCAGGGAGGGCTCTAGGAAAGTTGGGACATTTATCATAATTGGTGGTTACATTTTTATCACCCATTTTCACATCCCTAAGATCTGCATAACTCGTTTTCTAGTAATAGTTGGATTTAATTAGAAATTAACTTATGTCACCAAAATAAAAAATTAAAAATTCATGATTTCAAAAATAGTATGCATCAAATACCAAGAATGACAATATTCATAAGATCAAATCTTGTGAAAAATCATAATTATAATATCGTCATTATAGGCTTTTAATGAATTCTGATCATTACTTGATTTATTGAGCCCCGGGTAATTAGTTGCATATTTTTATTTGATATATGGTATTTTAAAGGTTACTATGCTTTGTTTGGTTTGGTTCTTCTGATGTGATTCTATAGAGAATTGCATATTTTCAATTCTGCTACTATGTAAGGCTTCACTGAAAATAGACGATTTCTTTTCTGCACCTCCGTGTATTTAATTAATTGATCAAAAAATAATACGATGTCTGAATGTTTAATTTAAGTAATAAGGAGTTTGTATTTGCGGTTTAAAATCTTTACAGACACGTATCAAAATAATAAATATTACAACAAATCCGAAACGAAAAACATTTTAGAATATTATCCAGAAGACAATAATCATTTTTATCTGAAAAAATGAAATAAGAAAGAAAAAAATAACAAAGATAAATTTTTAATCTTATATTGAAAAAAGAAAAAGAACAAAAGAATCGAAATAAACAACAAATATTTAATTTAATCTAATAACAAAAGCATTATTTTCTTCAAGGGTAAGGTCGTCTTCACCAGAAAACTGAAGCTCAGGCACCTCTGTAGGAAGTGGAAACCCGTCCTGCATTACGGGAGCTCCGCCTGGATAGATAAAACCTGCTGATATCAGGAATTGCCATGCCAAATGGCAATTTGATGAAGTTGAAATAGTTGAGTTGGGAACCTGATCCTGTCCTTGGAACTGTGGGAAAACAGAAGGAATCATCGATGTAATGGCAGCAGGAATACTCTGCAAAGCTGGGGGCTGAGATGCTGCCACACTGTAACTTTGAGCTGCAGGAGCGATGTACTCTAAAGAGCGCTGTTTCCTTACCAACTTCTTCCTGGCAACTTTCAAAGATTCTAAGTCTGTTGGATTCAATACAATTTTACTAAAAACATCTAAGAGAGTTGATGGGTCTACACTGCGATAATATTGAGCTGTAGCTGGATTTTTCCAACGACCAAGTAACATAACTTGGTCGTTGGACATCCCTAATTCGAATGCTAAAGATGTACCTAACACTTTGGCGCTTTTAGAAGAAATTTTAGTATTAAAACCAACTTTAGCATACAAATTATTAACATTCCTCATTAAAGTTGATATTGAAATTGGAAATCTCCCGTCTCCCACCAAAAATCTGATAGAAAAAAATAGTTCTTGCAATAAAAATAAGAAAATAAGGGTCAAAAAGAAAAAAATTAAATTGTAAAAATAAAATTAAAAAATTATGAAAAAAATAAAGAAAATTTGTATTGAAGAACCTGCCTAGATTGATTAGGAGCGGCGCCATTCCCTGTACGACAAAAAACATATGATGAATCATGATACCCAGAATCGATGGTGTAGAATCTGAGGCGATTAAAGAAAGCCACACACAACGTGTACGGACAGTAGGGACCTCCAGAATATACGAGATAAGCTGTCCTGCCTTCATATCTAAATAAAAGAAAAAAATCTATCATTTATCTAAAATGAAAGATTAATTCAAAAACTTTAGAGAAAATAACTTTTTGTCTGAACTACTAAGAGAAACACAAACTTCAAAGAAAAAAATAGAAAAAAACAGAATAAAATTTCTTAGAAACTAATAAGAAAAATAGTTTAAAAGAGTAATTATGAAAAGGCTGAGAAATATGTAAACATGAAAATTTAATTTGAAAGCGAATAAAACTATGAGAATAATAGAGTAAAGATTCAAAAATATTATAAAAAAATGCTTAACCTGACGTCATTTTTAGCTGACCGAAAAGTGACGGCGATAACAGGAACTTCAGCGAGACCAAGAGATGTGACTCTGAAATCCGAAGCTCTCAGTTTTAACGCATCTAAACCTCTGCAACAGAGGTGGATCTGGAAAAGCTGGAAGAATAGGGCTCGAAAATCCATTATGGAAATCTAAATTAAAAAACTAATATGAAATAAAAAGACTAAAAAAGAGAAATAAAATAAACTAAAGAAAATAAAATGATCTAAAACTTATGTTGTAAATAAAAAGATATTCAAAACTATGTATAAAAGAAACCCAGCAAAAAATAAATAAAGATAATATAGAAAAGTGATATTACTCAGAAAAGGATTTTCTTAAAAAAACTACCTTATCTGGATTATCCATATAAGGAGTGATAACGGCATCAATAGATTTGGGAAGCACCCATAAAGGAAGCAAATTTGCTTTTTTAAGGGGCATTTTCTCGCAGGAGGCTCTTCGGTAGATGGCTTCAAAAGATCTATCTACTTCTAGAGACCATGGATCATTAATTTTCACGGCGACAGTAAGAAACGACACAGCTCCCTTTAGGCCTTTCAGTTGGGAAAGCTTGGCAGATGATTCTTCCAGAAATAATAAATAATCTAACAGAGTATCTTCGGTCATAGTAAGTAAGTTACATTTCTTTGTATGTTTCCCTTTCTTGGCAAATTTCTCAAGGGTAGATAAAATTCTATTATGATTATTCTGTGTAGCCCTACCTCTAGCGGCAGTTGTGATTTTAATGTGTTTAATTTCTCTAGATGAGAAATTATAATTTTCAAAAACTTTCAATAGCCTTAAAGGACCTCGACTTTCAACTGAAGAAACAGAATGAGACGAAATTAATTTTCTATTAAATTTCCAATAATCCACTGAAACTTCTTTAAAAGTTTTCATTTTAATCTGAAAACTAACAAAAAGAATTTTAAAATAAAAGAAAAATAGCAAGGAAAAAACCGAATCACAAGCATTGAAAGGAAATAAGGACAAATTTTAATTAAAATAAAGAAATTAAAATGAAAAATTTGAAAGACATATGAACATTATAAAATAAAACAGGATAAAAATTATAACCCTGAAGAACCAAACCCCGACGAGTTCCTAACAGTCTCATCAAGAGAATTAGTAATTACAATTTTTGGATAGAAATTCTTCTCAACTATGATCTGTGCAATTCGGTCGTGTTTTTTAACTTGAAAATCTGAATGACCATGATTAAAAATAAGAACACCTACATTCCCTCTGTAGTCATTATCTATGACTCCCCCACCTATTTGAATAAAGTTATTTAAAGCTAAACCTGACCGAGGAGCTATTCTGCCATATGAACCGGGGGGTAAGCTCATAGAAATATCGGTAAAAATTAAAGCTTTATCATGAGAATGAATCAAACAATCGGAAGCTGCGTGTAGATCAAAACCAGCAGCTAAAGGAGAAGCTTTAGAAGGGATGATAGCATCATAACTTAATTTCTTGACTAACAGAACAGAGTCATCCATCGTGAATCCTTAAGAATAAACATAATTTGAAAAGAAAAATATCATAAATCAATAGCTGACAAACTAAAAACTCGTTAAAGAAGATAAACAAAATCAAAAAAGAAAGAAAGAATGATATAAAATAAAAATTTCATCAAGAAATTAATTAATAACATTAGAATCCTCATGAAGATAAAATAAAAATATCATAATGAAATAAATTTGTTTCTAAAAAACAAAACAAATTTGTTAAAACTTGCATACAATAAACAGAAAAATAGAGTAGATTTTCTACTAGCAAATAAAATTGTTAAGTACCTGACTAAACATAAGATTCCACTATAATCCAAAAAATGAAACCACATCAGAGGCTAACTCTCATTTTATGAAACTTTGAAAATAAAAAAATAGATATTAGAACAAAAATAAAATTGATTTCACAATAAATCAGGAGGAATAGGAAGGGAATGATTTTCATTAGTTTTAATATAGAGAACTAAAGTGGGAAAATTTTTATAGCCAGAAAACATACATTTGGGAGAAGAAGAAACATAAAAAGGATTAAAGATCCAAAAATCTTTGACAAACCACTGAAATTTATTTACTTTAACAAAGGATTTCCAAAAAGGGTGTGATGGCCACACAGGGATTAACATGATGATAGAAAGATTATCATATAATAATATTTTATTCAGTGTTCTTTGAATTAAGGAAACAGGGGGATGAACATAAATAATATCATCAGAAGAAAGGGTTGATAGAAAAAAATCGACTTCAATAGCTCCAATTTGTGGGACAGCTGAAATAAATCGAGGTGTCCTATGATTCGATGCAGAAGCGAAGCCATCTAAAGATATTCTTAAATTAAAATGAGATTGTACAGATTGAAGATCATAATCTGAAATCCCATACTCTTCTGACGAACTAGACATACGTGATCCATAGTCCGCAACTTTCAAAAGATCCGAAGATCGGGGGAGCCATTTCGGGTAAATAACTAATTTGTGTTCATATTCTAATTGTTTAATAAAAATTAAAAGTTTTTGAATCTCAGGGATACGTGACCCATGTTTCAAATAAGAATATGCACACATTGAGTCTGTACACCAAAAAATCACAGAATTAGAGTTCGACTGAAAAAATTCTTGAAAAGTTTCAAAACTCTTCACGATGGCTAGTAGTTCTCTTGCACCACTAGACATTTCACTTTCAGATGGAGAAAAAATGTAATTAGAAATAATTTGACAATCACCAGCTTTAAAAGCATAACTCTCCAGGTCTGAAGCATCTATATAATGAAAAAAGTTGTATAAAAAATAAAGAATATAAATAAAGAACATAACTTAAAAGAAATGTGTCAAAATTAAAAATTTTAAAATCAAAACAAAACTTAAATACAACTAATTCCTGAGGCAAAAACGAAGTAAGGTTTCTCAAAATCTCGAGGATCAATATCCATGGTCAGGAAAGAGGTTTGGTCTTTGTTTAAAAATTCAAAATCAGCTTGTTCTAGTTTCAAACTTTGACCGTTAAATGTTCTTAAATATTTAAAACATAGTTGAAATTCACAATACATATCCTTATTAATTAAAAGGGATGAATCCCAACCTGAATCACAAATATTACGTCCTAAAGTATGATTGCTCATGCGAGCTACAATTTTAACAAAATTTCCATGAGAATAAAAAGCATGAGAAAGCTTCCCTAAAAAAGAAGCTAAAAATCTTGACTCAATTAGTTGATTGTTTAAAAAAGCTGAAAACAATTGTTGAAGAAGAAATTCTATTTTTAGTAATTTAACTTCTGGAAGACTAATAATCATAGAGTCACTATTAAGAATATAACCTAAATAAACTATTTCTTTAACTGGAGACAATATACATTTAGAAAGTTGGAAAGACCAACCTGAATATAAAATGAGTGAAATCACAAAATAAGTAGATGACAAACATTTAAAATTAGAAATTTCTATAACAATGCCATCATCGATGTAGACGCTTAGGTCTACACCGAGACGGTGAGCATAAATTTTAATTGGCTTGATAAGCTGATCAGTGATGAAAACAGCTGTAGAGCAGCCAAAGGGCAAACGGGTATATTTATAAAAAGAAATAGAACCATCCTCTTCGATGATAGAAAATCCAAAGAGGTCAGAAATATTGGGATTTAAATAAACCTAAATAGGCGCGATTTTATAAACTTTGTTAAAATAATTTTAAGAAAAAACTAGAAGAATATAAAAACGAAAAAAAGAATTTTAACAAAGATTACAAAATCGCCCCTGGTGGTACATTCCCTTTAAGTCCCAGGTTGTAAAATAACAACCAGGGACAATCCTAGGGAGAACTGTTTTAATGTCATTTAAAGTTACATTATCAATAATCATATAATCATTTAAAGATCTGGATAGATCTATACACAACCTAAAAAAAGGTTTTTTTGTTTAAAAAATAGAAAATTTAAGAAAAAAATTGTGAAAAAAAGATAGAAAAATTTAAAGAAAGAAAGAAAAAAATAGGAAAAGAAAGAAATTTCTAAAAGAAAAGGAAAAATTAGAAAAATAAATAAAATTCACAGAAAAACTAGTGAAAAAAAGAAGAAAAAAATATTAAAAAATCAAGTTAAAAAACCTTTTTTTAGTTGTATTTGTGATACAATCAGTACGAGTAGCTACAGTAAGGGGAGAAACTATAAAAGGTTGATAAGTTAATTTCACGACAGCTTGACTATCAACTAATTTAATAACTTCATTGCGGACAAATGTCATGTCATCACGTGCGGTTTTATTATTTCTTTGAAAAGAAGATTGAGGTTGTGAATGAAAATTGGGTGTGTAACCATAAAGTAAGGTCCTCATAACGAGATCATTGGCCTTCAACACGTTTTGATAAAATGACACGGCTGAAACATGATGAATAGAAGGGGCAGGTGAATAATTTAAATCACGAAAAGATTGCTGTAAAGTCATTAAATTTTCAAAAAATTCTAGATCACTATCTGGACATTGATCAGCAATGTCTCTTAAATCAAAATTAGGATGATTGGATTCACCAGAGAACGAATTTGACATAAATAAAGGGGGCTCAAGATTGGGTTCCAGGTTTGGACTTTTTGGGAGTAGAGCAGTTGTTAGCTTTGTGTCCAGTTCCTCCGCAATGGTAACAGAGGACTTTACCTTGAGGTTTGCCCCTAGCTCCTCTTTGATTGAAATTTGGTTTGGAAAAAGAACTTCCTTGTGAGCGAAAGGCAGCTACAACTTTTTTCTGAGCTGAATTTTGCAGCTGACGGCTACCTGCTAAAGCAACTTGAACTGCTTGATCCGGGTTAAGATAAAATGCAGAATCAATGACTCCTAAAACGGAATGAGACAAGTCTGCAGCTTGAAAACAATAGTTCAAAGTTTGTTTAAGATCTTTTTTAAGCTTTTGAGGAACTTTTAGGGAAAAAAGCTTTCTACCTGCATCCTCAATAACATTGTTAAGGCGAACTATCTCTCTACCTATAGTTTTTAGAAGAACTTTATCAGTGTTGCCATAATCTTCAAGATGATTTAACGCATCCAGAGTTCTGTCTCTCTCAATAAGAAGATCAGATCTTTTCAATGTTGCCCACTTAGGGGTAGAAACATTACCATCAGCGTGGTTTCTTTTAGCTTTCTTAGCTTTGGCACCTCCTAAATACTCCTCACTTGAGGAATCGGAGGAAGATCTAGCTTTCTTGCGTTTTTTCTTTCTCTTTCTGTCTAAAAATAAGAGAAAAATTAACTTATTTTTCAAAGAAAAAATGTAAACTTAAAATAATTTGAGAACTATGATATGATTGAAGGATGAACAATACAAATTTCATAAAATGAAAATATTAAGATTAAAACTCATTAAAACAGAGATCTATAACTACAAACAAACAACCAAAAAATCACTACTATGTGACATATCGGTTCAAAAACAATAATGATTCTATATGAAATAATTTGAGAATCTCATAAAAATCAATAAAAACTAGTTTGAATAAACTAAATAAAACGTATCATAGCAATACCTTTGCTATCTGAACTGTCAGAGTCATCATCATCATCCTCTGAACAAAAACTTGAGTTTGAAGAACAATCTGAAGAAGAAGAGTCTGAACTATCATACTTCTTCTTCTTTTTCTTAGCTTTGGATTTCTTCTTCTTTCTCACGGAAGATTTGTCTAGAAATAAGACCAAGAATCAATCATTATTGAACAATAAAAATATATGTTTCCTAAAGAAACAGAAAATGTCACACAGACAAAAGAAACAAAAATCCAGTTTGCAATCCTAGTAAACAAAAAAAATACTAAGGAAAAAAATTAGCAAACTTCTAAAAATGTTTAACCAAAAATCGGTTAAAGAATACATTAAAGTCTGTAAACTAAAAATCATAAAGATTTTAGTAAAATAAATAAAATGCAAAAACAATAAGAAACATACAAACCTGATAACGGTTGCAGAGGTTCCATGTTTTCTTTATTCCCCACAGAATTCACCAAATGTGAAGGGGGAGGGTTTATTCTAGGCAATCCAGACAAACCAGGAGTTGTAATTGGATGTCTGTTTGTGAATCCAGGACGGAAAGATCCAGATTTAGGCAAAGATCCTAAAGCTAAAGGATCATTAACACTGGCTTGGGGAAAAGGAAAAATTCCTGTAGAACTTGTCCCAGCTGTAGTGTACACAGAGCCAGCACAGGAGCCTGGTTGCTCAACTGTAGATGAGGAGCCAGATTGCTCAACTGCAGAAGAGGAGCCAGATTGCTCAACTCTTGGAAAGGAGCCAGATTGCTCAACTATCCCGCCACCAGAGGATGTAGTTACAACAGAAGAAGATTGAGTACTGTTAGTTGTAACCACTGGAGGCATAATTAATCTGTAAAAATAAAAAACCACAGATAAAAGAAAAGAAAAATATAAGCTAGAAAATGAAGGGAAGGGAGGGAGGGATAAAAAATTTAAATTTAAACTAAGTATTGAAGCTCAAAAACTATTTTAAGGACTAAAAGAAAATAATTAGACGGATTAAAATGTAAACACTACACGTTGTAATAAAATATATTAAACAATAAATTGCGGCATTCAGATCGTATCATTTTATCAATCAATCAATTAAACACACTACGGCAAGCTTCATAGAAAGGGTTGATATTTTCAATTCTGCTACTATGTAAGGCTTCACTGAAAATAGACGATTTCTTTTCCGCACCTCCGTGTATTTAATTAATTGATCAAAAAATAATACGATGTCTGAATGTTTAATTTAAGTAATAAGGAGTTTGTATTTGCGGTTTAAAATCTTTACAGACACGTATCAAAATAATAAATATTACAACAAATCTTCACTTCAAACATAGGAGAATATTTATAAAAGTAACTAAATAAAAACCGAATCACTTACTCCAAACTAAACAACTTAAAAATACGCAAATTAAACAAGTTACTTTTATAAAAAATTTAAATTTAAACTAAGTATTGAAGCTCAAAAACTATTTTAAGGACTAAAAGAAAATAATTAGACGGATTAAAATGTAAACACTACACGTTGTAATAAAATATATTAAACAATAAATTGCGGCATTCAGATCGTATCATTTTATCAATCAATCAATTAAACACACTACGGCAAGCTTCATAGAAAGGGTTGATATTTTCAATTCTGCTACTATGTAAGGCTTCACTGAAAATAGACGATTTCTTTTCCGCACCTCCGTGTATTTAATTAATTGATCAAAAAATAATACGATGTCTGAATGTTTAATTTAAGTAATAAGGAGTTTGTATTTGCGGTTTAAAATCTTTACAGACACGTATCAAAATAATAAATATTACAACAAATC
>LS057384.1:0-11005 GCA_900241095.1 Acartia tonsa
ACTGCGGGGGGCTTATTTGTATATTCATATCTTAACCTAACCTAACCTGCATAAAAATACTTACATATAAAAACACTCCTGCGTTTGTCCACTTCGATCTTTGTCACACCTGCGTTTGTACTGGAACCTATTTTAGCATAAATCATGGATTGGCTAAAAGCCTTTATTCAGGCAAATTTTAATCCTAAAGCCCTAGACATATGCATAACTAGTTCAGTTCTGAATGCAATCAGGGAGGGAGGGGACATTGTGCTGCTTATTACACTAGTCCTCAAAGTTTTATAATAATGTTTTCTTATTCGTTAGATTAACAACTTTGAGAACCTCATTGAATTTTAATTGGTTGGTTCATTAAGATAAGTGTTCAAACGTTTCAACCAATAGTTATAATCTCCAGAAACGGTTTTGTTTGTGTATCATAATTGAAAGATGTACCTCAAATTATCGACCATTGTCTTATCCCTTTAGATCCCTGGAATGCATTGCAATGCATGGGTTAATACATCTTTTTAAAATGCGATTAAATCTTATCCATCAGACTTAATGCCGCATTCGACATTGAGCTATTTTTAAAAGCAAAGACATTCTCCTGGAGGTCATTCACATAAGAAACTTCTCTGTAAAGGAGAACGATTTTTGTTCAGTGGTCAGCGAGATCCTTAACTTCAGACAAAAAAAAAGCTAACTACTTTACATAATAGGATATGGCAAAAAATAAGCTACCTTACAAATCATCTTTAAAATCTTAATCCATGGCCCATAACATTAACCAGTGATCATTTGTACGAATGCCGTGGGCCTTTTTTATCTCCCAGCTTTCCGAACTTTGGTTTTTGGCGCAAATAATCTCAAATTGCATGGGTCGTGACGTGGTGGTGTAGGCGCGCGGGGGGATTATTCAGCTTTTAGTATGCATATTTTGTAGCAAACTTACTTTATAACTTTTATTTGGGCAGTAAGTCCACCGTTATTGCAAAATAGTATTTCTTAGAACAATGACTCTATAAGTAGATTTAAGAGATTTTCCAGCTATGAGGGGCAAAAAATATATGACAAAGAGTCGCTACAATTTGACTTATTTGTTCTTGTTGTAATTTAAGTTTAAGTTTAAAGAATAGGGTATTTAAAGAATGTAAAATGTTAGTACGTATTTATGACGGGGCAATTTTAACAATATTTTCACAATTAACTCCTTAAAATGCTTGCAGTTAACTTATACCAGCTTTGAACTATACAAATTTTAAATTACTCAACAAATGCATGAAATGAATATTACCAACTACTAAGAGACCTAAACCCCTTTAAAAAAAAATTGCCAAATATTTTTAAAGCCAAAACATAATCTCGTTTTAAAATAAGAAAGTTGTCAGGAATATAAGGATAGGCAATGGAAAAGATTTTTTTGCAGGAAGGAAGGGGACATTGGACTGTTTATTACACTAGTCCCCAAAGTTTCATAATAAAGGTTTCTTATTAGTTGACTTAACAATTTTGGAAGTTTGATTGGTTGGTTCATTAGGTTGAGTGTCTAAACGTTTAAACCACTGATTGTAACCTATAAAAATGGTAATTTTGTGTATCATCATTGTGAATCTATATCGATTTATCGGCCATTGTCTTATCCCTTCAGATCTCTGGATTATTTGATATTATCTAAAATTTCTAGCTAGGCAAAAACAGAATTTTGAAACCTTAGGGAAAGTTTTTTTTAAACTCCTATTTACATATCCCTATATTTATGAAAATTTATGCATCTAACTGTCTGACCTTTCATTTGAAGGATTTAATTTTAGAATAACGCCAGGAGGGAGGGGACACTGGGACATTGGGACATTTATTACACTAGTCCCCAAAGTCTTATAATAATTTATCAACTTTGGGGACCTTTATTGGATCATTTGGGATGTACATCAATTCATTGGCCATTCTCTTATCCCTTTAGATTCCTGGAATAATGCTCTAGTTAGGCAGAAATATACCCCCCTATCATGTCTAGGAAAGTTACTCAAGAAAATAAGGGAAAGAGTTTTCAAATTTGGACTCCTTGTTGATTGACGTCATTAATGGAAAAAAATAACAATTCTTATAAGTTATTTAAACTCAAAAATGCCTAGTTTCAGTCAGTAAATAGTTAGGGTAGCAACAAGGATGAAAACTTCCAATTGTAAGGTGCTTGGAATATATTATGTAAAAATGTAAAAAAAATTCTGATAACAACTTTCTTAAACCTATAGAGCCTTGGTTTTAGATTTGACCAAGTTTTTTTTACTACAAAGAGCACCACAAAAGACATACAGACAGACAAAATGCAAAGAGTAGCTTTGCTGCCTAAATTGCCTTAGTAGTTACGCTAATAAATACTTAAAATTGCAAACAAAATTTTAGTAGCGAAGCCACTCTTTCAGGGACCTATAGGGATAAGACAATGGCCGATAAATTAATGTACATCCCTAGTGATTATATACAAAATCACCCCTTCTGTATATTACAATTTATGATTGAAACGTTCACACACACAACTTAATGAACCAACTGGCCAATTTTCAACAAAACTCCCCAAAATTGTTAAGCTAACGAATAAGAAAACATTATTATATAACTTTGGGCAATAGATAGATAAAAGGTTAGTTTATTTATTGGTTAGTCTTTCTATTGGATGATTGATTTTGAATCTGTTAATAGTTTACAGTTGCTTAATTTTTTTTTCATTTTATCTCCTCAAAAAGATTCGTTAATATTTTATGTGATCATCCTTGTTTTCCATCAACAACAAAAACACTTTTCCTTAAAACTACCTCACCTTATTTTACATGGTTTTTACACCTTCAAAACCTTTTAAGGGTGGGGGGGGGGCATATTCATGAGACATTGTTTGTCTGTCATAGAATACTAATGGCAGTTAAAAACACAATCATATTAGAAAACAAATTGACGAGGTAATCAAAAGGGAGGTTGGGGGGTCGTGCCTTGGTCCACTTGTGCTTAAGGGATTATAACAACTTACTTTTTCTTTTACGATAACCCAGGAATATAAAGGGATAAGACAAAATCCGTACATCCCCAATGATGATACATAAATTTACCACTTCTGTATATTACTATTAGTGGTTGAAATCCCACTAATTGTAAAGTACACAAGGGGTAATTTTATGTGTCATCATCGAGGATGTACCACAATTTATCTGCTATTGTCTTATCCCTTTAGAACCCTGGTAAAAACCAACAGGGATAATGTAAATACTTATCCCCTCAGCCCTGACTTACCCTAGTCTAAATGGAATAAGATATGAAATCCTTTTTTTTATGCAAATTTTCCCCTTTGCAAACAATTCTGCATTTTTGCAGACAGGCTTTAAGGACAAAAAATCAGCAATAATTCAAAATTAGTTAAAGAAAAAAGATATAGGTTTCTTTAAAAAAATATTCTTTATTTTAACAGCATTGTTTTGAAAAGTTTGAAATAAAATAAAATGACGCTCGCGGTATAATTTCTACTTAATTTTAAGAAGAAAATGCTTTCAGCTGGCCATAAAATCACCAAAATGGCCATCTAATTATCTATCTAGCTGTCTGGCTATCTCTAGCTATCTAGCTAGTCAATAAAAATTACCAATTCAATAGTTTAAACTAAGATACAGACGCAGAAAGGGAGATATCTTCTTAAAAGTTAATATGTGTGTAAAAAAAAACATTATTATTTAAGTTCTGATTATTTCTATTGTTTATATTAGTTAATCCTATTATATAAAGTAGTAAGGTTTTATTTGTCTGCATCTTAAGATTTCGATAACTACTGAACCGATTGAGTTCTCCATGGAGTATATAGAAGCTTCCTATAGGTCATTGGATGGTTTTAGGCTATTTCATGGACTGCCATTTACTACATGATAGAAATTGATCAAAATTTCTGATGAATTGTCCCTTTTCTATAATATAGCCTGTAGATGTAATACATTTAATTGCGCTGCATTTTACAAAATTACAAAACATTTTCCAAAATTCTTAGATTCCCCTATTAGTTACATTTTTCTATGATTTCGTAGATTTTTCAATTCTCATTTAAAAGTTACCTTCTAGAAAGTCGCGTATAACTTTTCTTTTCTCCCTTTTTAAATGGAAGCGTTTGTCCTTGTTTTTTTAAAAGCTGTAAAAAAGCTGGCTAATAACTGCGATTAGAGTTATTTAAGGGGGCACTTAATAGCTTACTAGGCAGAAAGAGAGGGGGACAATAGGTTGTTTAATACGGTAGTTCCCAAAGTTTTATAAAAAATTATTCATTCGATGGCTAAAACTTTGAGGATTTCAGTAAATTTTGATTTGTGGATTCATTAAGTTGAGTGCCCAAACGTTTCAACTAATAATTTGATTCTACAGTGAAGGAATTTTGTGTATCATTAATGGGAATGTACATCAATTTATCAACCATTGTCTTATCCCTTTAGATCCCTGAGAGACGGTACAATTTTGAAGAAAAAAACCAGACAGCACAAATGGTTTCTTGAAATTATAATATGCCAAAAATGTAAATTAACAAAAAGTGCAATTTGTACTGAAAATTGCTAGGGCTTTTAGTATTTTTTGCAACATTTAACAAAAAGCAAAATTATCTTTATGTCCCTTTATCTCTTTTTAGCAGCTACGCCACAAAAGGCCTCTAGGGGCACTTGAGGAGGGGGGAATTGAGTTCGATAACCGATTTTTCTAATTTTAGTTTTAAAAGTTTGAGAAAGTTAAAGCAAAACAAATTTTTTTCTAGGGGCAATTGGGAGGGTGGTGGTACCCTCTCCCAAAATACTTATAAACCTTCCCAGAACCTATGAGAAGCTACCTTGTAAGGGGGAACTATATCGGTTCATCAGTTAGCGAGATCATTTGGTACAAACAACAGATAATCTATGCAAGAATCAAAATTATCTAAAGCATTTTTACTAAAATAATAAAATTTTATCATGCCTCAATGCCTGTAAGATAAATTCGCTCTGAAAAGGGTTAGTTAAAATTTTATGAGTGTAGCAAAAACAATGTCGAAGATAAAAGGCACTAAAGAGGGTTTTTTAACAATCAGATATAAAGATAGAAACCTTAAAATAAAATAAAAAAAAAAGATAATGTATAATAGTAAAAAAAGAGTTTTTAGACATTTTATGTAAGAAATCAAAATAATTTAATCATTTACTAAACAGAAATTTTTTTCAAGTTTAGAAATACGTTGTATTTTTTTCATAAGCTTCGCTATTAATTATTGCAATTTTCTTGTTTTTAATGCAGCCTTATCTGCTAATTAAAAAGTGCAAAGTGCAAATTTTTACTGCAAATTTTTTAAAAACAATTTTGCATCATATGGTGCTTGTTTTAGCAGTAACGAAACTACTTAAAAAGTAATAAACATCAAAATATTGACTTATTTTTTGTATACTAGCGACTCTTCCCATAGCATCTAGGGGCTCTGTTTTCGAGGGGGGGGGGTGGATTGAAGCAGAAAAATTATCTAAAACCATCTTGGGATGAATGTGATGTTTCTCTAGAGTGGAGAACTAAATCGGTTCAGTAGTTAGCGAGATCTTTAGCGAGAACAGACAAATATACCTTAGTACTTTACACGACAGGTTAATAGCCATATCAGATTTTAAGACATAAACATTATGAATTTCAAGTGGCATTTTAAATTTCTTTATTTTTCTAAATCTTTACACCATTAAAGTAGGGGGACAAAGTGTCTCAAAAGTCAGCCATGTGACGTCATAAAAATGAGGGAGATGAGAGGAGAAGTGGGAAAGAAAAACACTAAAAACGGAATGGATAATCCCGCATTTTTATGACGTCACATGGCTGATTTCTTGAAACACTTTGTCCCCCTATTAAAATGCTATCGTACTTGTTTTCCTTTTACTTTTCCCAAATTCCCACCCATATGGCTTCAATACATTTTTTTCAATTCAGATAATTTATAAAAGACAAGAATTATATCCAAAAGTATCGCAAAAAATCCATAAATATCTATGTTTTTTATAAATTATTTCCCCCTCCCCCATGTCCCACTTATTATAAACAAAATTACTTTAAATTATTGGCATAAAAGTTTGGATGCTTTTAGTTTCTACAGACTCAAACTCAGTTTTTAAGCATGCGAATAACATGAACTTTGGAGATCATTATACTTTTCAGTGCCCTACCTCATATATTGAGTCGATTCTGGTTAGACGGACGTACGGACTGAGTGAGTTTTTATAGAGTATCTGCGCTACAAATAATTGTACAGTTTCCTTTGTAAATAAATAGCCAGAGGCTTTGATTCATAACAAATTTATAAAGTAATTCAAAACAGAAATTATTACTGTATTGACATTGATTACATACTCTCCCACACCAAGGAGGGAGGGGACAATGGGCTGTTTATTACACTGGCCCTCAAAGTCTTAACGTTTTCTTATTTGTTTACAAATAATTTTGGAGACTTTTATTGAATTTTAATTGGATGATTCATAAAGTTGAATGTCCAAACTTTTTATAATTATAATCTATAAAAGGGGAAATTTTGTAGATTATCATTAGGGATGTATATAAATTTATCGGCCATTGTCTTATCCCTTTAGATACCTGCTCACACACAATCAATATCAAATCTAAATGATATTTAAATTCAAGATGCATCGTGAAGTTGTATGAAATTGAAAAATAATTAATTCAAATCGATTAGAATGAATGAAAACATTTCTCTTAGTATCCTATAATACAAAGTAGTAAGCATTTTTTTGTCTGAAGCTTAAGATCTCAATAACCACTGAACTGATTGGGTTCTCTATTCACATAGGTCCTGTGGTGTTTTTAGTTTTTTTTTCATTTTTAGATATATACCCCTTTGAATTCATAGTCCCTAGATGCTTGAGTATTAAAAGAAAATAGTATAGTAAGTTTTTTGTATGTTAGGACTTGGCAACAACTGAATCGATTGAGTTAATGATGTCCCTTCGGGCTAAGGGCGCATACAGGACACAGGAAAGGGGAATGAAAGATAGTTCAATCTTTCTCTTTTGGTATATTTGTATAGAAAGATACGTAGATTATTTTAACGGCCATTGTCCTCTCTTTCCCATAACATGTCTTTAAAAAATTTAAATTTTATGCCAGTAAAAACTTGTTAACCCAAGAAAATCTAGTTTTTAGAAAATGGCTCCAGTTTTTTTCTAAAAAAAGAAAGAGTCCAATAGGTTTCTTTTGTGCAACTTCCTCAATTAAGGCCATAAAAAGGGCCCTTGCGGCTGTAATGAAAAAAAAGGCAGGGTAGAAAAAACGGGAGGGGTCAGTTTGTTGTCCACACAGAAATTAGACAATAGTTAGTCAGGGATCTAAAGGGATAAGACAATTCATGTACAACCCCACTAAAAATTAACAAAAATACCCCTTTTGTAAGTTGCAATTAGTTGTTGAAACTTGAAGAACCAACGTATCAAAATTGGAAAAAGTCCACAAAGACAACGTATACGAATAAGAAAACACTATAATAAAACTTTGGGGACTAGAATAATATACAGCTCAATGTCCCCTTCCTCCCTGCAATGGTTAGGAGTTTCAGGGATCAGAAGCGTATGCCATTGAAATGGAAATATATTTTCCAAAACATTGCAACGAAAAAAATTGTTAGTAATTAAATTTCAATGATTGAGAAAGTTTTCTTCGATTGTCATATCTCTTTCCGCTGTGGAGATTATATTTAATTGGGGGGGGGGAGGGTTGAACACAGAGATCACCCCCAGTAGCAAAGCTACTCTATAATTATGATGATTAATAGGGTGGCTTCGCTATAAAAAAAACTAAAGTATTATTAGAATGGATATATTATTACTTGGATCTTACACCAGATTATCATGTTCTCTAATAAAGCGATACTTGTAGCTGGCTAAAGTAATTATCCCCCCCCCCCAAAAAAAAATAATAATATCCATCTCATAATATCCACTTATATTTTATGTATAACCATTGTTAACATCGGACCAAATCATGCTTGTTCTATTCAATATTATATACCTTTGAAACGTGCCGTTATATGGTAAATAAAGCTTAATTCTGGATTTTCTTGGATTAATTCATTTATTTAATACCCTTTAGATAATATTCCAATTTGGCCTCAATACCGATAAATATCCGCTGGGATCAGAACCGGTTATTGGCCATACTGAAAAACCAGGCAAAGCAGTTTTGTTAGCCCTGACAATCGGCCCTTCGGAGCTAACAATTTTTTAACTGGTAGTTTTAAACTCAAAATCTAATCTTCTCACAAAAAAATAAAAGTTTAAAAAAGGACCCTTAACAATAAAAGAGGAAAACAGTAAAAGTGTCTGATTATGACGTCAGAAAAAATTCACAACTAACCAATGAGAGGCCGCTATATATTTTACCATTGTGAATACTGGCTTCTCATTGGTTAATTGTTAATTTTTTCTGACGTCATAGTCAGACACTTTTACTGTGGCCATAAAAGAGCAAATTCTTTTTTCTATAATACAAAATTACGGTTATATAAGATACATATTTAACAACAAATTTTATCAAGGGAGGGAGGGGACATTGGGATGTTAATTATACTTGTCCCCAAAGTTTTATAGTAACGTTTTCTTATTCGTTGGCTCAACAACATTGGGGACTTTTGTAAAAAAATTTAATTTGTTGTTTCATTAAGTTGAGTGTCCAAATGTTTTAACTAATAATTGTACCTTACAGAAAGGGGAATTTTGTAAATCATCACTGGGAATGTACATCAATTTATCGGCCATTGTCTTATCCCTTTAGACCTCTGAATATTAACAGATTTTTTCTTGTGGTTTTCCTTAATTTTTTTCAAACATGACACATCATAATTTTTTTGAGAAATTGTACTGATCAAGGTTCTTGGAAAACTGCTGTATCCGGCAATTATACTTTTAGAAGCATGTCTTTGAATCCTCTTAATCTCCGCTGGATTAAAACCGGTTCTGAGCCATGCTAAAAAATCATGTATCGTATCGTATTACAGACAATTTTCCACAGAAAATGAATAAAAATCATAGAATTAATTTCTGATTTATTAGCCCGGGCCTTTGGCTACTCGGGTCAAACAAAACTGGAATAACAATCCGCGGAAAAATGTCTATAATACCATGTGATAAATAGCTATTAGGTATCAAAATTGGCGGATTTCTAGATTTTTATTCTTTTAAACAGTCACACTAGAGTTACAATTCGTTATGTTATTTATCCTTATGTAATTATGAAAATAATAAGATCTTTAGAATTTCTGTACTGTATTTTATTCAAGCCTACTATTATTAGATGGAAAGCTAAGCTTAAAGTCATTTTTGGTAAAAATTTTTAATTAAATAAAACAATTATATACGTGGATATATTTAGGAGAAATTTAACGTCAATTTAGCATGCTAAAATGGTCCTTATTTATTGGCCATTTCGTTCATCCAGTAGGAGAGGAGAGAATGGGGGTTATCGTTTTTTTAGCCAGCTGCGAGCATCCCTTTATCAAAGTACATGAAAATGTGGTGCAACATCAAAGTAATAATGCCACACAAATAAAACACAATATTTGACTTTTAAATTTTCGCTACTCTTTAAATTTTTCAATCCTGTTATGAATCAAAATAAAAATATTTTGATTTTAAAAAATGCCCCAAACAACAACGGCCCCTAAAAAATATACTCCCCCAAAAAAAATAATTGGCCTGCCCATGAAACAACAACGCGGTATTCGATATATTATTACTTGGATGTTGCACCAGATTTTCATATACTCTGAAAAATTTATGCTTTCAGCTTGCTAAAATAACGATATTCCACCTTTAATCCATCCCCTCCCATTCTACTGTATGAAGGATATTACCAATAAATGAAGTTAATATTAGTAAGCTAAATTGAAGACAAATTTTCCCCTGTCATAATATCCACGTATATTCTACATCCATTAACATAGTACACTTTTAAACAAAGGATGACTTGAGAAAAATAATAGCGTAGCAACTCACTAATTGTAGGGCGTCAGTGAAAGATATACAGTGTTTCAAAAATGTAAAGTTATAGGTACAATGCAGAAACGTAAATGTATAAGACAATGGCAGATAAATTGATGTACATCCCCAATGGTTATACACAAAAT
This sequence comes from Acartia tonsa, assembly GCA_900241095.1. Taxonomy (NCBI): domain Eukaryota; kingdom Metazoa; phylum Arthropoda; class Copepoda; order Calanoida; family Acartiidae; genus Acartia; species Acartia tonsa. Next base: position 10,139 of record LS057384.1, read on the forward strand.
TATCCCTTCTGTAGATTACAGTTAGTGGTGGTAACTTTTGGACACTCAATAACCAATAAAAGTCCCCAGAGTTGTTAACACAATGTATATAACGAAAACATTATTATTAAACTTTGGGAACTACAGTAATAAACAGCCTAATGTCTCCTCCCTCCCTGGGTAGAGATGCTAAAAGTTAAATTGATATTTGTATTTTTTAATATTTTGTTTAATATAGTTGTGTACGTTTTATTAGACAAGTTTTATATACATACATACTGTACAAAAACGGACCTTTAATTTTCCTGTCAGCAATGTTTCTAATGTTGCGCTAGTTTTTGTTTTTGTTATAAAAATTCTAAAATCAGATAAAGCTATTAAATATCGATTATCAACGTACTTTCTTAAGCTTTTGATATTAAACAAGTTAAAAACGACTTGAAATCGAAGAAAATTAAAATTTTTTAAGCCATATTTTTCTGAAAAAAATATAAACTTTTTGAAAAATTATAACTCTGGGCTAACAAAAATGGTTTTAATCTTTCATTTTAATACCTGCGGAAAGCTGTCTATAATACGATGCGATGAACAACTATTCTTACAGCATATTAGAGAGAGTGGTGGGACATTGGACTGTTAATTTTATAGGTCCCGAAAACTTGCTTTGCGAACCTTTTGGGTCTTCTGTTATATCTTGATTGGGCTGTAACCTAAAGTGTCCAAAGTTATCTACCATTAATTTCCTTCTACACTTAAAACATAATTGTGAATTGACATCAATTTATCGCCCATTGTCTTGTCCCTTAGGATTCCTGCTTGGAAGAATTTAAATAAAATAAATACTTATATTTGTTGACTTACTAGGTGCTTATAATTCTAAATTGTCAC
>LS057385.1:0-11003 GCA_900241095.1 Acartia tonsa
CAATTTAAAAAAACAACTAATTCAAGCATTCAGACGGGTTTAAATTTGAACTTTGTCCATGGATGACGCGCGGCTGCTAAGCCCATGGAAAAGGGAAAGGCAGACCCACTCAATTTTTAATTTTAAGAAAGGTGTTGACACCTCACTTCATGATATGAAACAACTGATATGAAACAAAATTCTTTTTGATAGATTTTTGTTGAGGAACAAGAATTTGAAATAATAATTGAGCTTATATTCTTATTCCTTTGTCTCTATATTAGTTTTGAGTATTTATATCTGCAGGCACGGTTAGAAACAAGAATACTTGTTTGTCCATAAGTAGCGCAGCAATAACAAGCTAACAGCGATCTAGTATTCACTGTACAACTACCCAGTATATGTCATCAATAAGAATGGGTTTATTATTACTTGGAAATTACATCAAATTATCATGTACTCAAATAAAGTGAAAATTGTAGCTTGCTAAAATACCAAAACATCCACTCGACCCCCTTTACCCTATCCCTACCCTCCTACTGGATGATCGAAATGACCAATAAGTGTTGTCCATGTTATCAACCTAAATTGACGAAAATAATCATATCCACGTAAATTCCAAATTGATTCTAATAATTCAGAAACATTAAATTTCTAAATATTCATCAGATAACTCATTAAACCTCCTATGTGCTAGATCTTAGACTTTTAACATAAAAAAAAAACAGAAAAACAGCCAATTCGTAGTGACAAAATGCTAGATTGACGTACGGAAGAACTGTATATTAGCCGCGCTACTAAAAAGAATGACAGTGCAATATTAATGATACAATTGCCAAAATCTTATACCAACAATCTTTCTGATCTATTTCAGTAGCGAAGCTACCCTATAGATAGTTTGTGATTACCCACAGTTTATGAAAGTACCTAACGATGCATAAATTAATGATGTGTGTGATAATATTTTTTGATAATATCTATTTAATCATAATAATCATTTTTGAACCATCAATTCTGTTATAGCTTAAATAATTTTCTCGGCTTATCTATTTGATTGATTCTCAATAAGTGTTGTCCTTGTTTGAACATAAGTAGCAATTTAATAAACAGGGAATAACATTTTCTTAAAATTTTTCCACTAAAATAGTTATAAACCTAACCAGGATCTATGCGAAACTGCACTGTAAAGAAGAACCATATTGGTTCAGCGGTTAGCGATAACCTTTGATGATACACACATAGAAACAGACATTGTTACTTTTATATAAGTATTTATGATTATTTTCCGTTTTTTCTAACATGGTTATACTTGTGTATAATGATATAGCTCTATAAAAAATGGTTAGTAATTAAGCGTATATGGTAGCAACCTTCAAAAGAAAACCTTATCTGATATTCGCATTTCTTTTGAATGAATTTATAATTTTTCTGATTGCATTATTAATAATCGTTATAATCATGCATCAGCAACTACTTATTCTATTGAGTTTGACTGCGGCTACGACATAGCCGTGTGCCTTAGAAAAGCAAATGGTAGGACAAACGAACACTTGTAGAGTGTCAGAACTGAATAAAGAATGCTGTTTAAGAACATACTTACATTTTCAGGATTTAAGTAATTTAAGAAATGCTTCGCCCATATCACTGTACCTTGTTGTATTAGGAATCAGTATTCCAAAAATCAGATGAAAACAATAATTAAATCGCATAAAGATTTGTAACTTGTCTCAATTAACGAAAAGAGCTAACCGTTCAACAAAAAGAGCTAACTGTCCGTGACGGACGGAATGAACCCTAATTATAGAAAACCATTGCTTTTAATACCCTTCGATGAAAATCATTTAATAGCAGCGTAGCACTACCAATAATTAAAAACTTAATCTTCTTACTTAAAATTTCTTAAATAGCCATTAGAAATCAAGTTCACAAATAAACTAAAGAAATTAAACTTTCATTGTTAAAAACTATACTATATATGAATTTAATTTTGAATAAATTTTGATCAATCGTTCTTAAATTTAGAAATTCAATAGATTAAAACTTAAACTAGGTTTTTGATCTTGAACTAATGAAAAAGAAAAAAAACTTTTTTTTATGAAAATAGATAAAAGTTTTAAAAATTTTATTTCTTAAAATGCATTATCTGCATTTTTAGAATCTTAAACTAAATCATTTTAATCCAAATCTTTCTCGTTTTAATAAATAAGATTCACACTACCTTTTAGTTTATTTTTCTATGTTATTTGCAAAGGCTATCTAATATCACCTCGAGAGAGATTATTTAGTCCTTTGACACGTATATTAACTTTTTTGTCTTATGTGGATATTATTAACCTTGTTATTATACTGTAATTAATTAATCATGATCAATTTTACTGCTTGTTTGTGATTATTTATATATGTCATGTATATATGTATGTCTATTTTACTATGTGTCATAAAATAAATATTTCATTTCATTTCATTTTCTATAATATTAAAAAATCTAATTTAAAATAAAAAAAAACTTTTAAAAACTAAAATGTAAAAAGGGTAGTCGACTAACCCCCCTCCCAAACAAAAAGAAAAAAAATTTAACTTTTAAAATCTAAAATACGAAAATTTAGGTTGATCAAACCTCTTGGGGCAAAGCCTCTAGAGGCTATGGGTGAAGCCGCTATTAAACATATAAAGAAATTAAGATAAAACCCGTTCGATAAAAATATGGTTGTTTGTCATTTTCTTTACTTAATTATAAGTTATTTGTCCAAACTTCCAGGTCTAAAGTTGGAATTTTACACTGAATATCAAATGAAAACATACAAAATAATATATAGAGTAGATACAAATAAAAAACAGGGATGACAATAGCAGCTGAGAAAATAACAATTCCCCCATTGAGTTACGGACTGAATGACTGACGGATGGAAATACAAAGTGAATTATAGAGTACCTTCGCTTCTAATAAGGACAGACCTGTATTCTTGAGTCGGGAGAGAAAATTCTTCTGCCGTAACTTAACACTAGCAAGTCTGATCCATCCTGGCCTTTCTCGCGTAACCAAGATATCTAGAAATGGATAGATAGTGAGATAGATAATATTGTCTATCTTCTACCATAATAGAGCACTAGCAACTATGATCCCCTCCTGTCCTTTCTCTCGTAACCAAGATATCTAGAAATGGATAGATAGTGAGATAGATAGTATTATTTTCTATCATCTACCATAATTGATCACAAGCAACTATGATCCATCCTGGCCTTTCTCGCGTAACCAAGATATCTAGAAATGGATAGATAGTGAGATAGATAATATTTTCTATATTCTACCATAATAGATATACTAGCAACTATGATCCCTCCTGTTCTTTCTCGCGTAACCAAGATATCTAGAAATGGATAGATAGTGAGATAGATAATATTTTCTATATTCTACCATAATTGATCCCAAGCAACTATGATCCCTCCTGTTCTTTCTCGCGTAACCAAGATATACTAGAAATGGATAGATAGTGAGCTTGATAGTATTATTTTCTATCTTCTACCATAATAGAGCACTAGCAACTATGATCCCTCCTGGCCTTTCTCGCGTGACCAAGATATCTAGAAATGGATAGATAGTTAGATAGAAATATATTTGATAGGTAATATTTCTATCTTTAATCATGACCTGAAAAAGAATTCTTAATACTGTGAAAAGTTATTCTTTCTTACACCAATTTACATATCTACTTTAAACTATATCTTAATTGTATTTTATCGGCTACTCCCCCAATCTCAATTTTGAAAAGAAAAGAAGAGGCCTTTGTATTTTTGGGGGTTGTGGTTTTTTTGTAGTGCTATTTCTCCTGGGAGTTCAAAACCATTCCAGGACCAACAAACTGTAAAGGAGAATCATTTCAGTTCAGCAGTTAGCGAGAACCTTCGGTGCACTTAGACATCCTGTTAATTTTATATAATGATATATATGTTTCTAAAATGTTGTTAGCTACTTATTGTTCCACTACTAATAGAAAAAACATTCAAAACTACTTGTCCCTGTATGAGAATATTTTTAGTTGTAATTTTCGCCTCACATTTCCCTACTTTGACAAATTGACAGTTCAAAGAGGTAGAGACATTATTTTCTCTCCTTACTCTTAACATGTTAGGGATAGAGAAACTAAAGAAAAAAAAGGATATTAAAAGAATTCTTGAAATAAAGATATAATTTTAAGTTTAGACTCTTAAAGACTTATTTTTATAAATAAATAGAAATAAACTTATAGTTATTAAAAATTTTGTTCTTCTTTTTACAGGGCTTCATGTAGGTTCTAGGCAGATTTTGAGGGAAATTACGTCACTCCCTAGTGAAGGAAACCCCTTTTCCAGATGTAATTGTGCTCTAATCCAAAGCCCATCCCCTCCCCTCCCTACAGGGGGAGGGGGGACAAATAGCTTGTTTGTACATTGCGCAGTGGTACATTAAAACCTCAGATGCTGTATTCCTTATATTTGTGAATATTTCTCGCTTCTAGTCTTTATATTCAAGCTATCATACATCAGTGTATATTCTATATTCTTTCATTTTTATTACATAAATTTTTTCAGAATAAATTACTTTACAAATTATATTATTTTCATTTTCTTAAGTTAACAATTAATTGTTTAATAATCTTAAAATAAGCTCGGGCCTTAATTTGTTAAAGCTGGAAAAATAACAATAAAAAAAGCATAGCTGTAATTGTATAAGGACAGAGGGACAGACAGGCCAAACATGTATTGCTTCTAAAAGTAGCATGGCAATTAGTACCTAGAAAATGCTCTTACATCCTTTTAATATACATCCATTAACCTTTTATTCAATGGAGGTACTGACAGGCAGACGAAGAATGCTTCAGAGGTGCTACGCTATGGAAAGTGTTACATGCAGTATGATAATAGATGTTTTGTACCAGAACTGCATAGTGCATTTTCCCTTCAGTTAGTACATCCATTAATCTTTTATTCAATGCTATTTCTTTTATAACAATGGATAAGGATTCGAAAATATAGAAAAGGTCCTAAAACGTAAAAGTAAATAAAAAAATGGCTGATATCAAAACTAATAATGTAAGATTTAGAAATTAAATACAATTAATTTCTGTTTAAAAGTCACTAATTTTCTATATGTTGCCTAAAGTTTCTGTCATTAATTGGCACTCCCTTAATTTATTACAATATTGGTCCAGCGATATTTGTTTTCAGCTGCCTGTTTAGAAACTATGTTATATTTACAGTTCGCAGCAGCAGCTGGCTAATATTAAAATTTCAGTTGTAATAAAATTTTGTATATGCAACTTTTTTTAAGAATCTATATCTGTTTCCCAAGCTAAAAGGCATTAGTGTCACTCAGTTCTTATGGTGATCATTGTATATTGAAAAGTCCTTGGCTTCTTATACCTACCTGCAGATTAAGGTCTTTAGCTTACACATTTTACTTTTATGCATTTTGCTTTTTTTCAAATATATAGGGCATGTTTGGTAAAGGTTATGTAAGATTAGGTTTTAAGTGTTGGATTTTTACCAACAAATCAGATTTGTATTTTTTACTTTACTTCCTCGTTTGTATAAATGTATGTATGTAACTCAGTAATTATTTATAAAAAAAAAATGGCTTAATACCCACCTGTAGATAAGGTCCTATTGGGTAAACATTTTTTATTTTATGCAAAATAACTAAAACTTGCTAAGAGAAGGTAAGGTAAGATTGAAGTTTGAATATTGAAGAAAATTTTATCATACAAAGCGAAATTTTAATCACTCTGTATGTAAAAATGTATGCTTATAACTCAGTTTAAAGTCCTTGCCTTTCATAAAGAAAAATAGATTTACTTTTATGGTTTTTAAGGCTATGGTTAATGTAAGATTTTGTTTTAAATCAAATATGTTCAAAGGGCGTAGCCGCTAGCAGCCTCTAAATTATAAAAATTCAAAGTAAGAAGATAGTTATACAAATATTATATTCCAGGGAGTTTTTCTTTTTAAATAATTCTGTTTAACAAACCTAAACAAAACCAAGTTATGCTATTAACCTACATAAAATTCGTATCATTAGCACAGACACACAAACACCATCATATGCTAATGCTGTATAGACAAGACTGTACTTTGAAAAACTTTGTAGCAACAAATCCCTTTCAGACATAAACTAATAGAGAAATTTAGAGTTTAATAATACCGTTTTAGATACAATACAAGTTATTCAGATTACCCAAGAAACCGTAAGCTGACACCAACCAATTTTTAATCACTTTAAAATCTTGGTTATATATTTAAATCATATTTAATTTTTATAAAGGTAACTACATACAATCTTACATACTCTTACCAACTTGGTCTTTAGACTACCTTGACTTTTATTCTCCGTGTATAAATAACCTTGGTTCTTGGACTAACTTGAGCTTTATAAAAATTAAGTAATGGTTCCTAATATAAGTAACTATGATCCGTGTAATAACTTTAATTTTAAAAAAAAATAAAGTAATGTCTCTTTGTATACAGAACATTGGTCATTGGACTACCTTGAGTTTTATAGAAATAAAGTAATATCTCCTTGTATACATAACCTTGATACTTGGACTACCTTGAGATTTATAGAAATAAAGTAATGTTTCCTTGTATACAAAACCTTGGTCCTTGTACTACCTTGGGTTTTATAAAAATAAAGTAATATCTCCTTGTATAAATAACCTTTGTCTTTAGACTACCTTGAGTTTTTCAAAGTAAAGTAATGTCTTGTTGTATACATAACCTTGATACTTGGACTACCTTGGATTTTATAAAATAAAGTAATATCTACTTGTATAAATAACCTTGATCCTTGGACTACCTTGAGTTTTTATAAAAATAAAGTAATATCTCCTTGTATACATGAGCTTGGTCCTTGGACTACCTTGGGTTTTATAAAAGTTTGTAAATTAAAGTTTTCTGCACTAAAGGACAGATAGATATGATGATATAGAAAATAAGTAATGTCCCTTTGTATACAGAACCTTGATACTTGGACTAACTTGAGTTTTAGGTCTCAGGTTGGTGCAAAATCAGCGGGTAAACTGAGGATTTTGCAACAACCAGGTGTCATGAGCGTCCGGAGTTTTTGGAGGAGGGGCTGGGTCAGATTACAACAAGGTTGTGATGTGAACCAGTCAAAAATTCAATCTCTCCACGCGAGACTGGATAAGGAAGGAGGGGGATATCCTAGGATTGAACCTAAACCAACCTGAACTAATCATGAACCTACAAAGTGTTGTTGTTTTTAATAGTGTTTTCATGTAAAGGGATAATAGGACCAGTTTCACATAACCACAAAACAAAGGAACGTAGGAAATGAGCAATTGCAAGGGTATTACTTCTTTCTTCAAAGTCCACTCAAAAAGGGTCAATGACAAAGGGAGGGAAATGCGAAAAGTTGATTTATATTCGATGGGAGGTTGCGTGACCCATATTAATCTATTATACTTATATGAGGTTGCGTGATTTTCCCTAAAAATATAATCAGCTGGGCTGGGTGTATGAGTGTGTGTGTCTTATGCATACGTGTCTGTATGATACACGCATGTGTGTGCGTCAGAACTAGTTGTTTGTCTGTCGGTAGTGTACACCAATTTCAAACATCATATTTTTCAATACAACAAGTGAATAATTTTCCAAATGTGTGAAGCGTATATTTTCAATTTAATTATTTTTGTTTTTATTTCTTTTAGGTATTTAATAGTTTCTGCCAAGGCTAGTAGCAGCCTAAAACTATTAAATTTTTATTAATCAAACACAGCTTTTAGCAACCCTGACTGATGCTACATCTATAATTTTACTTTATGACAGTTTATCTTTTATTAGGACCTTTATCTGGTTGTCTCTCACACTTTTTAACCTTTCACTACAACAGTAAATTTAGACCAACAATGTAAATTTTAAGACTTTTTCTCTACTTCCGCAAGAGATAGTTTCTGTTAATAGTCTATTATTAATGACTCTGATCTCTTACAGACCACTCACTATGAACGCTACACCCGAAGATTTTAGAGATGGGGGAGCCAGTGGAGCTAACGGCGCTGGAACCCTCGGGCCCATCAAAGATGGAGCCTCAGCTACTGTTGGCCGTGGAACGCCCCTTGGACCTGACTATGGGGGCCCCACCGTAAAAGCGAATAGTCAGGTAACCGATTGTCGTAGAGACCTATCGAAATTTTTCGACCAGGACACGACAATATGCACCTTGAATGGAGAAGGCAGAGACCGGGGAAACCTGGACGCCCAATCCAAGATAGACATAAATGAGAGTTTGAATAAATTGAATTTTGGAGAGGAATTGCTTGACGGAGACGATGAAACTGACTTAACAATGACAGAGACAGACAAAGAATCAATAGTTGATGAAAGTGTATTAGAGGACTTGGAAATGACAGGCAAAACAATGGACAGAACATGGATAGGAGGAAAGGATACTGAGACTAAAAAGAAAAGACAGACATGTGCAGAGATCTGGGAGAAAATGAAAGACAATGAAGGAGAATGGACAGATGTACTTAGTAGAGAAGCAAAGAGAAAATTGAGAGAGAATAAGACACAAGAACAAAACAATGATGCTATTAATACTGATGATGTTGATATTTTTAAGGGCGGTAAAAGATCTATAGGCTTCGAAAGAAGACTGAGACTCAAGAAGGCTAAAACTGCAAGAGAGATGGAGGTGAGAGCCGAGGACCCACTCCAGCAGGAGGTCATCGATACATATCTCAGCAAAGAATCCTTCTCGGACATAGTCCGAAAGAAGGAAAGATACATGTTTGAAGTAAAAGTGCGATCATCTTATGCTATGGAAGAAGCAAAGCTTACTCAAGCCCAGTTGGACGAGCTTGATCTCCAACTCCTTGGAGCATACATGGAGTATATTCAGCAACACGGAGACAACTTTGAGTATGATGCGGTAGCTGGCTACTCCAAAGAAACAGGAGTAGGCTGGCTCTCAGCAGGCACTAAAGATATGGCGGAATTCATTTTAAATGTAGCCAAGAACCTGAAGCCACCGGAGCAAGATGACGAGGTAGACCCCCTTGAGTACTTCATCTACCTGGCGGAGGACCGTGTCTACAGGAACATGTGGACATCAGTGCATGGCAAGTGGACAAATTACACGCTAGAACAGCTGACGATGAGAATCAAGATCTGCAACCCTATTCTCAAGTACAAGGAGGATGGGGTAACTCGTTTCTATCACTTCAAAGTACATGAAATAGGACCGCTGAACTCTGCTGGTTTCTTCAAGATCGGGCTCCAGATAGATGAGAGAATCATCAACAAGCTGAAAAACCCTGCAGTCAATGGCAGGTTGAGGTTAGGTTTCAGTGACCTGATTCTCCACGGGTCAAATGTAGAGCAGGAGGTCAAGGCAGCAATAAGACAAAGAATAGTCAGCGAGATCGAGACTGTCAGAACTGGCTTCAAGGCGATAGCCTTAGCCCCAGGAAATAGCAGGCACTAACCAACAACAGACAGGCTCTGACAAATATGTCAGGGCCACCAGCTTGACTCAGATAAACCTACACCACTGCTGTCAAGCCAGCCTAACACTAGGAGAACGGATAACGGACTGGACTGGACAAGATGATCAAGCTCTACGGAAAGGATGGGCGCGGGCAATTGCCCTTGTGCAAGAACCCTATCTAATAAAAAATAAGGTAAAAATGTTTCATAATGTTAATATATATGAAAGTAAAGAGTCAGGTAATAGAGCATGTATAATAACCAACAAAAATATCACAGGTATAATTCTAACACAATTCACTAACCGAGACCAGGTAGCAGTACTTTTTAACCTTAACGGTAAGGATATCATTCTAGTTTCAACATACATGGCCAACGATGAAAGGGTAAGACCAGTAAAATTACCACCAGAGAAAATCACCAAGGACACAATAAGGTATGCCAGGGAAAATGGTATAGGTATTGTAATAGGTACAGATGCCAACAGCCACAACACAGCTTGGGGGTCAACGGATATAAATCCAAGAGGAATAGCCCTATTGGATTATATCCTAGACAACCAGCTTATGATAATGAATGAAATAGGTAAACCAACTTTTGTAACTAAATCCCGAGAGGAGGTCCTAGACATTACGATAGCCACACCTGAGATTGCAAATAAAATAGTAAGCTGGCATGTAAGTGAGTATGACAGCCACTCCGACCATAAATACATAGACTTTATGATTGAATCACAACCAAATATTAATACTAGTATTTTCAGAAATGTTAAGAAGACCAACTGGCAAAACTACAAACAAGCATTACAAAGTAAGAGAAATGGTAGACAGAGAATAGATAGCGATGAAATAGATAGAGATAGATTAGATAATGAAGCAGAAGACCTAAGGAAAGACATAATAGAGGCATTTGAAGAGAGCTGCAAAGAGTCAGAGAAAAAGGGAAAGGAGAAGCCTAGATGGTGGGGAAAGACATTAGAAAAATCTAAAAAGGAACTTGAAAAGTTTAGGAGAAGGGTAAGAAGGGAAAGAACAGATGAGAGATGGGAAGAGTACAGACAATTAAGAAACAGACATGCTAGACTAATTCAAAAAGAGAAAGGTAAGGACTGGAAAAAATTCTGTACAGAAATGACAAAACTGGACACGGCAGCAAAAGTACAAAAGATTTTCAAAAGGGGCAAGAAACAGCAAATGGGAACAATTAAAAAGAAAGACGGACAATTTACGAAGACAGTAAGTGAATCACTACAGGTGCTGCTTGAAGAACACTTTCCGGAGGAACCAGAAGGTGACAATGATGAACCCATAGATCATACAAGTAATAATAGGAGGATAGATATGGATAGTGTAATAAATGAAGAATCAGTTAGAGCTGCTATTAACAGCTTTGGTAACTTCAAATCCCCTGGGGGAGATGGTATTTACCCTGTTCTGTTAAAAAAAGGACTTGACTTAATCTTAAGAGACATTGTTAGACTTTACAGACATAGTGTAAGACTGAGTTATAGTCCTAAATGTTGGTTGGACACAAAAGTTTGT
>LS057386.1:0-11001 GCA_900241095.1 Acartia tonsa
ATATGTAAATACAATTACACATAAACGGTGGCCCGCTGGGTTTAGGAAGAGAAGAAAGCTAACCCCTGTGAGGTGTCACTGAAAAATAGCGAATTTTCTTGCGACTATATATTTTTACATACGAATATAAATAATTAGCATAGTGTATTTTTACTAGGTTTTTTTTGTTACTAATAAAGAAATATTTAGAACGTTTATAATATTTTTTTCTTGCAGATAAAAGCTTTTTTGAGATGTTTTCTAGAAACACTCAACCACCTATTTTTCCTACTGCTAAAATGTACCTATTATGCAACTAAAAAGTTTTAGTAGCGCAGCTACTCTATACCTAATTAGAGTTTGTTTGACTGACCGATTGACCGTATAATAAAAACACACGACTTGTTGTCTTGATTCAAATTATTATTAAAATATAGTTGGCTATTGCAGCGCTACTTATGTACATTATTTTTCTTGTTTTACATCATTTTATTACATTTTATATTTATGCCATTTTTATGGTTATTATTGGTATATTTGGAATGGTTATAACGTTATAAATATGATAAAGACGTTTAAAAGGTACCTACTGCTGCATGTCAGACATGTGACATTAAAAGCAAATACCTTGACCAATATACAGACTAAGTTAGATATTTTAGAGAAATAGAGAAAAAAAGGGTTTGTCAAACTTTCAGACAAAGATAATGCAATCAAAGGGTTAGGTGTCTCTATGAAAATTGGTTGTTTTGAAATCTACCCTTCCCGTTAACAACCCTTATCAATCTTTGTTGTAGAGAGTTGTTATAAGAAACTCTGGGTAGTTCATAGTTGAAATTATTTATATTTGTCACTGGTCGGTTCCTCTGTAATGCGCTTGTCAAGTTCTCATCGTCGTATGGTTACTTACAGGTTCTAGATATGTTAAAACTAAACACGTTGTCTCATTCATTGGCTTAAAACTAAGGGTATTGTTATTAAATTTTGATAGAGTTCTTTACAAGCTAATAAAGTCCCAACTTTTTCACCAACGATTTTAACCTACAAAAGGGGTTTTTATCAGTGATGGAGGGGACATTGGACTGTAAATTATACTGGTATCCTAAGTTTTATATTATTGTTTTCTTATTTGTGGTCTAAGTACTAAGGGTACTTAATCTTGTTATAGTTATAAAAGATAAGTGTACTAACCTACAGAAGAGACAATTTAGTTTGTCATAATTAGAATGGAAGGTCGTTAAATTAAAAGTCTGTTGTCCGTCAAATACATTTTTAATTGTTTATGTTATGAATTGATTGCTTAATATTTTTTATTCTTTTCAGGTAAGGATCTCTCTTGTCTTTTGTATTAATGATCGAAGTATAATATAAGAACAGTCAGCTTTTGCAGATTTCTTAGTAATGAAGAACAATAAAACTTATATTTATCTAAGAGTAACAGGATGTCTGTCAAGAACCTAGAAATGTGTTAACTATTTTAAAGGAAGGTGTCCAAGAGAAATATTCCCCCCTCGTCTATCAAAAAGTTTCTTTTTTTTAAGAAAAAGTAATCGTTACTAATTTAGTATTAAATGTTGAATTGTTGACCCAGTTTTTAAAATTTCATGGACAGTTCTTTCTTTCAATAGACTTATTATTCACACATAACAAAAAAAACAAGGAATATAATATCCTTAAGTAGCGTAGCAATGATAATAAATGAGATAGGTTACCAATTTAAAAATATTGCATGGACATTTTCTTAATATTAAATCATGTAGAGTGTGTCATCCTCATTGTTGATAAACAAAATTGCCCCTTTTATTGATTATTACTTGCAAAGATTGTATGCTGCTATTTTGTACCAAAATTTACTATAAAAAAAAATCAAGGCAACGATTAAAAGAAGGGTTTATTAAACTTTGGGTACCAGTGTAATTTACAGTCCAATGTCACCTCTGTCTCTTCTAAATAATGAAGAATAACCCCCCCAACCCCATTTAAAATTATTTTATTTCTATTTGTTTTTCCAAATATTTGTCCTATCAATCAGCTGGTATTGAATTTGAAATTAGCGTAAAAATCGTGCCGTAGCTATATAGGAAATGGACGAAGTATAAATACTTTTATTTACGATAGATAGGGGGACATTTTTTGGATCATGTCGGGAATAAGCTGGGAACTAAAGGGATAAGACAATTGAATATAAAACAAAATTACCCCTTGTGTAGATATAAATTATTGGTCGAAACTTTGGAGATTGATAGTTTGAAACTGACCAGTTTAAAAAGTACCCAAAGATTTTGAGCCTAACAAAACAAAGATAACAACTTTGGGTACCTATATTAGTAGCTTGAAAAGTTATCAGGATAAAAAAATCCACATATCCTACACGATCCCAATTTTTATACGATAGTTGGGACAATTTAACGACAATTTATAAATTCCTCTAACAATACCCCAAATTCAAATGTTTTATTGTCAATACATGCCAATTTGAAACGGTACTTTGTGTATAAAAGGAATATTTCTTCATATATTTAACTTTTTAGCCTCTAACTATTCCAGTCGATTTTCAATCAAGGATCAAGGATAGAGAGGACGTTGGATTGTAAATTTAAATGGTCCCTGAAGTTTTAGAACTTGCTCTCAGAATTTAGGGTACTCAAATTAAATCTTAATTGGGTTTAATAAAGATCATTCAAAAAAGCTCTTTTCAACCAAAATTGGGGTATTTTTATATGAACATACAATTTTAAAATTGCGACATATTTCTTATAATCGATTTGTCTCCCTTCTTACAGGAGTCAAATTTATTTCAAGATTAATTATATCAAACTATTGTGTGCGTGTGTGTGTCAGTGTTTGTCTGTGTATGGCCTGGGTGTGTGTATGTGTGAGTAATTTTAAAATGGATTTTTTTTTATTTAAACAAGGACAATTATGTTCATTAATAGCCTGGCGGTGGCCAATAAAGAAAATTCCATATGGTTTGGATTAAGAATACCCCCTCCCTCCCCTTCTTATGAAAAACCTGACGGGATGCGGAAAGGTTTTCTTTGTTTGTTTATTTTTAATTTATTTTAAAAGTAATGGGGATTTGGAGGGGGGGAGGGGGTGGTCATTGCCCGACAAACTCTTTGAGAGAAGCACAGAAATTTGGTTAAAATACTAAAATAATTGTAGGTGCTTTCAAATTCTTAAAAAACATAACAGTTAATTTGCAAAATTACCATGTATTTCATATTCCAGGGATCTGGAGGGATAAGACAATTGTTATTATATTGATATGCATCCCTAATGATGTTAACAAAAGTACTCCTTTAGAATAAAATTATTGTTTAAAAAGTTTGGAACCAACCAATCAAAACTCAAAAGTACCAAAGTTTTTTATACAACGAATTATATATTATGGTTATAAAACTTTGGGTACCAGTGTAATTAACAGTCCAATGTCCCCTC
The DNA here is from genome assembly GCA_900241095.1 of Acartia tonsa. NCBI lineage: Eukaryota > Metazoa > Arthropoda > Copepoda > Calanoida > Acartiidae > Acartia > Acartia tonsa. The sequence continues at coordinate 3,421 of LS057386.1, forward strand.
CATCCCTGATAAATTCCAAAAGTATTTCCTCATTTCTTGGAAATATAAGGCTTTAATTACTTGGGTCAGAGTTTTAATGTTTTCTTTTTATGTTTTAATTGTAAAGTCGACTGGTGTTCTCATATTTTAGTAGGTCCTTAATGATATAAAAAACTTTTAGATAATAATGTCAATATTCAAAAATCAAATGCAATTCAATACCAAGAAGTATTAGGGTTTTTTTACTGTTTGTTTGATATTCTGAACTTCTTGGGTTTTCCTTTTTAGGAAAGCCTCACTAGGTCGTTGTATGGTTTAGGCTATTTTGTTTTGAATTTAGGTAATGTGTTGGTTTTAGGCTATTTTTCTCATAACCCCCTCCCCACTAAAAACTGACAGCTCCTAGATTATAGGAAGTGTCTTTAAACACGCAATACAACATTTGGGTAAAAAACAGATCATTGCATTACTTTAATCTTTTTCTGCTATGTTTTATTATTTGTCTTTTTGAACAAATAAGTTTAAGAGACATGGAATTTAAATTATATCCTTCCATTTTTCAGTTAACTCTTTGTCTGTAAGGAATCATGATTTCATCTGTTCATTTTTGGGAAGTTTTACCCCAATTCTCACAGATTTTTATGTATTAAATGATTCATGATAAAAAACTATGGGTAATCAACTTAAAGCAGGGAGGGAGGGGACTGTAAATTATACTGGTACCCAAAGTTTCATAAAAACTTTCTAACATCCATAGGCTCATGAACTTATATTAGATCTTTGTTGGTTTAAACTTTTATTATAAAAAGATTTAGGTTGTCCATTGTCTTACCCCTTAAGATCTCTGATTCACAGTCGTGTTTGAAAAAAGAGATACATTTAAATTTGCTCGGAAATTGTGTGTAGATACAACCCTAATTATTGCACTAAATTACTCAACTTTCATATTTTAACTAGAAAAAAATGCTAACAAATAACATTTATGACTTAGTTATGTTTTTTTCTTCTTAACTTATTATCAGGCATCTTAGGTGATAAGACAATGAAAGATAAAGGGATGGACATCCCTTATTACAATAAACAAAATGACCCTTTTGTAATTATTTCTGGCAAAGTTCCTATATGTTTGAACCAACTAATCATGATTGAATAATAGTTTAAATCCATCGAATGGAAGATTTTGTTTATCAAATTATAGGGACCAGTATAAATTACAGTCCAATGTTCCATACCTGTCTGATTATTACAGAAAATTTCTTTGTATTTACCTATCTTTCCTTCCTTTAAACGATGTCTGTCCGTCTGTCCCTTAAGATCTTGGTAACCACTGAACCGATCGGATTCTACTCTTCAGGGAATATACCTACTGGTCCTGTTGTGATTTTAGACTATTTTCTTGGGGCGTAGGACACCTCCACCACCCCCAAAAAAAATTCCCCCTCATATTTTTTTTTTGGATGATGCAGATGATGAAGATCCATTACATGTACTACATTTTTTAATTACTAAGGGCGAAGCCGCTAGTAGAATATAAAGTGGTAAGGTTTTTTTTGTCTGAAGCTTAAAATTTCAATAACTCCTGAACCGTTTGAGTTCTCATTTAATAAGAAGCTTTACATATTCCCTGAATGGTTTTAGGCTGTTTTATGTGTACACTTAAGAATTGGACTTGTTTTAGGCTATTTAGAATACAGTGCCCCTTGTTGCAAAGGGCACAAACACAATTTTTTTAAAATTAAAAAAACATGATTCTTTTCCCTCCAATTTTTCTTTATTGAAAATAAAAACTATATAATAATGATAAGATTTATTTACTTTTCTTTGCAAAAAAAAGGTGTTTTGCGGTAAAATTATTATTTTTTGCATATTAAACAAATAAAAAGGATAATTACAGTTCTTAAATAGCGTAGCAATAACAAGATAAAATCGTTTTTATTAAAACCTAAAGAAGATAAAGCAAACAGTATATGTATACTACTTTAGTCGTCCCTAGGCACTAGGGGAGGAATAATAGCATAAAACCACCCCAAGATAATTATAAAGCTTCCCTGTAAAGTACAACAAATTTTGAGATCTTCCGAGATCTTTAACTTCAGACAAAAATCCTTGCTATTTTATATTTTAGGATATCATTTCTTGTTTTTATGTGGTTCGCTAGTTAATTATGTTGTCATTCTTGTTAAGAATAACAACATAGTATGTAATACATAGGCAAGCAACTCCGCCCTAGAAACATCAGGGAGGGAGGGGACATTAGACTGTAGATTATAATGGTACCCAAAGTTTTTAAACACCTGCTCTCATTCAAACTTAAGGTACTGCTAATGTTCAAACTTGTAGCATTCTACCAGTAATTCCAAGGAATAATTTAGTTCATCTTCATTTGTAATGTATATTAATTTATCGTCGTTTGTCTTATCCCTTAGGATTCCTGATATACAGTATACACCTACACAAAACATTTTTTTCAGTATATCTAAATTTTTAAATAAAAACATTGTTTTTTAAGTTTTAAGCAACTTTTTAAGTCTCTTTTAAAGTATGAAAAATTTTAGCTTGTAAATAAATAAAACAAAAATGCTGCTTTTCAATTTTGAAATTTTGTTTATGTTTGTTTATACTAAATCATTTCTTTTTTTTTCTAAATATTTCATTTTCATATCTATTAATAGTCATATCCGTTTGGGATATGGGAAGTTTTTCTAAATTCATCATGTTTTTAACTATGACAATTTATATTTGGACTTGGATTGGAATAAATATGTTAAATATTAAATAAGTTGATTGTTTTAATTTTATGTTTTCTTCTAATGCATGCTCAGCCGATAGTTAAGTTATTATAGGGATGCTATCTATTGGTCCTTAATTTTAAAACTTGATTGAAAGTTTTAGGCTTTCCCTTGGGAAAAATTGCCTTTCCTTTTTTAACCCCCTTACGGTTCCACCTCCTCCCCCCTTTTGAATCGCGGTGCACGCCAATGCATATAACGTTGTATTGGTTTTTATATCAATATTTATTTGTATAGTAATCATACCTAATATATTGAAAATTAAATGATTACAGGTTTTCTACCAAAAAATCTTCAGATGTAAAGTTCCTTTCCGTGGTAAAAATGTTATCAATTTTGTGAGTGAAATGTTTAATGTTTATTTATAAGGTCTTTTCCAGGAAGGGAGGGAGGGGTTATTAGACTATAAATTTTACTAGTACCCAAAGTTTTGTAAAAAAAAATGTTCTCGTTCGTTTGAACAGAAAATTAGGATACTGCTATTATATTTTAATTGTTTTCTTCTTTCCAATAAAAATTTAAATTAACAGAATGGGTAATTTTGTTTATAATTATTAGGGATGTAAATCAATTTATCGTCCATTTTCCTTTCCCTTAAAATCCCTGAAGCATAAGAGATTATTTTTGCCTTTAAAACCGCAAATTTTTATACAACTTACTAACGGATTCGAAATCAAAGCCCCTTTAATCCCTGACCTAAGTTTAGTTTGATTGAAAATATGATTTCTCTGTTTATGCTATTAAACATCATCCTTAAGGCATTATGTCAATCCACAAAAAAATTTCCTCTTGCTTAAGAGTGAAGCTACTCTATAACTGGTCTGTTGTTACTTGTTAGTTGCGGAGTTATTCCACAACTAAGGTCAGTAGGTCTGTTTATGCCATTAAACATCATCATTAAGGCATTTTGTCAATCCACAAAAAAATTTCCCAATGTTTGAGATCGCAGCTTCTCTGTAACTTTAGTCTGTTAGTCAGCTATGCTTAAATTAAACTGATTCTTAAATTTTGATACACATGTTATCATATTCGTTGGCTCTAAAAGTTTAGGTACTTTTAATTAAAACTGACAAACAAAATCATAGAATATGAATGTTTTTTATTATTTCAGGTGCGCGCCGGGTCGATGGTCTGCGTTGCCTAGACGTCCTCAAAGAAATGGAGGAGGGCTTGGTCCTCCTGACAGGGGGGAGGGACAGGCGGGGTGGCCCCCTCCTCACCTTCCCCCAGTCCTCCAGAAGGGAGAGGGCGAGGCCGGAGGATTATAAGAAGCTCCTCGACTACTTACTTGGTGTGCCTTGGTAAGTAGATCTATTTTCTAAATATTTCATCTGCTTTTAATTTATCGAATACACTGCTAGAAGGAAGAAAGATCTATGAGCAATCTCCTAATGAAAGACATTTTAGGGAGGATGGGGTAATAAATCAAAGAATAATTAAATTTTTTACCTTTATACCTATTTAATATCCTAAAAGTAATAAATAGTGGTAATCGGGGGGAAGGTTATCATATAATCGTCTAAGTCAATTTAAACTCATTTTATTCTTAATGGCTGCAACCTTTAAAGGGCAGAATTTAATTAATTTGGACTAAAATTGTTTTATCGTCAATTAACATATCATGATATCCCTGGGTCTACATTATAATTATAATATATTCAGATTTTTTACCAGATTTAGTCTAATATTGATTAAAACCAATGACAATATTTGCTGAAATTTATACTTAATGAATTTTAATTTTTCAAATTGTTTATTAAACTGAAGTTAATCCATGTCATTTATGAAAGTTCACGTTTTATGCTAATTTCATATTAAAATCTATGAATAAATTTAAAATCATTTAAGATAAATAATCCTATTAAATAAACCAGTAAGGTTTTTTTTCTCCCCGTTAAGAATTCTCTTAATTGCTCAACCGATTGAGTTTTGCATTAGGATGGTTTTAGGCTATTATTTCATATCCTTTCCTTCGAATACAGAGCCTCTAGAAGCTAGGGGCAAAACAACTAGCTCAATATTAAGATTTAAAGAGTCTTAAAAATGAAATTTATAGAAAACATTTCATTGAAAATGTCCATTCACCCAAGATAAAGTAGATAAGAATGATGATTAATGGTATTTAAAAACTATATTTGTATTGATAAACATTAATTTACATAAAATTAGATTAAACTTAAAAATTTTCTAGGATTAATAACCAAAAATTAATACATTAAGAAAATAAAATAAAAATAAAATTTCGCATCTAACTTTCCAGCAGTTAAAGTTACAGTTCTTTCACATTTCGTTCTGTTTTTTCAATCAGTATCTCTTGAATTTAACACATTAACCTATTGCATTTTAATGATTAAAGTCTATTTTGCTATGTAGAAAAATTTGGAAAGCAAAATAGTTTTTCCTATTCCAGACCTAATATTTATTTAGAATTATTAGTTTTTCTGTTCTCTAATTTAGTTAAAGTTAGGGCGTAACCTTTTTTAATGTTTATGTATCACTAATTTTTCGTTGTCCTATGCCTTACGCTGAAAGTGTCTTAACTTCTAAAAAATACAATAGCAAAAAAATGTAGATTATGAAAGTTTGTGCTGTAATAATAATATTTTTCAAAAACTCGGTGATAAGACAATGGACGATAAATCATTATACATCCACCAATGAGAATTGGGAAAAGTACCTACCCTTTTTGTAAAGTTAGTTTTTGAACCAAACAATCATATTTAATAACTTTAAACTTTGGGCACCTGTATAGTGACCATATACTTATTGCAAAAACTGCTTGTTTTAGAGAATTTGAAGAAAAATACAAAATTCCACGTGGAAGTGATGTTACATCCTAATTTTTTAGTTGAATTCATTAAAGCTAACAAATTTTGTTTAGTGTAGACACAGGGTTGGGGGATATTCAACTTGTAGATAGAAGTTGTTTTCTTGATATATATTTACTTAGTGAGATTTGCAAGAACTGAATAATATGAGAGAAAAAAAACTGTTTAAAATACAACCCTTTTTTCCTGGCTTTGCTTTGTTCATTCTAGGAATTAATTTTGGATTTACTCAGGAATTTAGGGATTAGTCGAGGAATTTGTTTCCTACAATTTAAAAGTTATGTGATGATTAGAAATACTAGTTAATGTAACTTTAACTACGTCCCCAAAGCCTCTATGGGCACTAGAGGTGGAGGTGGGAGGGAGGTAGTCGACCCCCCTTAACATTTTTTTAAAAGTACATTCACTCATACACACAGACAAACATTCTGTTACTTCTAAGTAAGAATTGACGTATTCCTTCTAAATCTACATATAAATATATTAACTGTTTTTAGATTCTAGAAGCACGAAAATTAGTATTTAAAGTAACAATTTTGAAAATCCTTCATTTTTAAAATTACTTAATTAGTATACATAATTAAAAAGAACTTTTTATGTGTAGAGATCATAAAAATTGTCTGTAAAATTTTAGGGTTTTAACAAGAATAAGGTTTACCATAGGTATGAAGTTAATACTGAATTCTAAAAATGACCTATAATAAAAGTAGTTTCTTTGCAGTGAGCCAAAGTTTCGGAAATGATTTGTTCGAATTCAAAGAAAAGCTACACATAACATGCTCAATGGTGGTTTTAGGCTATTTTTCTAGCCATTTTCTGTCATTCTTATTCGTAGTTTGTAATTTGTGTGTGTTCAAAACAGCTGGATCAAAAGGAATGTTGTAGTAAATTTTAGTATTACTCCTAGGTAGGTCTTAAGCTATTTTACGCAGAGGGATGCCATATGGAATTAAATTATTTGTCCTTTGAAAGGAGTTATGGAGAAGCTTTATTCTTTAAGACATGTAAACACACGAATAAATGATTTTTTATGACAGACAAGAGTTGTTAAATAATTAGCAGGTTTTATATTGTTGCGACGCTTATCTTCAAGTTATACTGTTTGTCATTCCATGCTCTTATATTTTATTTAAAGTTAACACGTTATCATATTTATTGGCTAAAACTTATTAGATCTTAAGCATCAGACGGACGGACGGACGTACAGACAACAACTCTACTTTGTATTATAGATTGTACTTGTTTATTATAAAGTTGTTTACAATCTCTCTTTTAATTGTGTTCCTACGGGCTTATTTTAATAAAATTCATGGTCTTAAACTCAATTAGCTAAAGAGGAAGGAGGATAGGCAGTAGACTTAAAATATTAGAGTAAAATACTAGAGGGAGAAAGTGTCAAATAACTGTATCTCCCCATCGCATTAACCTTTCTATTTGGTCATTGAAAATCAACCAATGGTGTCGCTTATATTAACACAGCCAAGTAGCAAAAAATGTTTTAGAAGCAGACGAAAAAGGTCATTGAAAAAGAAAGGGAGGTAGTTGACTGTATATGCATCTATACTATAGATCTGTTCTTAAAATCATAAGATAGCCTAAAACCATCCCAGGACCTGTACGAAGCTTTCTTGAAAAGTTAAACTCAATAACTTGAAATGGCAAGATCTGAATTTATAAACTTAAAAAATACTTTACATAATAGGATTTAGATTTGATATTACTAATTCTTAAAAATAAGATAAATATCGTAATATTGTTGCTATTGCTATCAATGAAGTTTGAGGACATGTATTATGAAAAATAATCTTGTCTAACTTTATAGAAAGATGCAGTGATAACACAATGAAATCAATCAATGCAGTGGATATTGGCATGTAAATTACACTGGTACCCAAAGTTCTTTAAGGCGTTTCATAATTCGTTGGGTTACTTTGGGGACTTATCTTGATCCAGCATTCTCCAAGCTTTTCAACCAAAATTTTAAT
>LS057387.1:0-11001 GCA_900241095.1 Acartia tonsa
GTGGGAAGTAGCAGGTTTCGTACGTCTGTACGCAAAGATCTGGTAAACGGCCAGCCAAATGCCGTTGTACCGAAACACTCTCTGTAATGTTTCTTGTCTGCTAGATCTTTTTATAATCCCCCTTCATATAAAAGGCTGTTTAAATCTTATCATCCTTATATAAAGTAACATGATTTGTGTCTGTCTGTACCAAAGGATCTCTCTAACCAATGAACCGATATGGTTCTCCTTTAAAATGAAGCTCGTAGTCCTGGTAATGCTATGAAGGTTTACGCACCACCCTTCATAAAGAAATAAAAAATGTCCCCCCACAAAAAAAAACCTTTTCTTTTAAAACTAAAGTAGCGGTGGACTCCCACTCCCACCGTCTACCCCCCACAGTTTAAGTGCCCCCTAGAGGCCTCTAGGGGCGTTGCCGCTAGTATAATAAGGGAACAATTATTAGGTATTACAATATAAACATTTAACAACCAATAGCTAACCAATACTTGTGCATTGTTTTAAATTTGTTCAACAACTTTTAATCAATTTCATGTTCGTGACATAGTAGCAGTTTTAAACGTAATGTTGTCTAGATTAAAACTCGAAACACTCCCGACCTATTCTAAACACTTTTACTACACATTTGGTAATAAAAAAAGCTAATAAATGATGTTATGTATATATGAAGCAGCTTATAGTGCCTGATAATAAATGACGTTATTCAATTCAAATGATCAATGATAGCCCGGTATACATTTTAATAGACTAATAGTAAAATGTACACTGACCTTTAATTCGTAAATTGTATTGTATGACGTTATTTATTATTAGGCTTCGTATAGAATTGTCCTTGTATTGTATCGTATGTGTTTTATTACACTTTCCAATACAGACACAGCACCACTTAACAAAAGTTTTCACATAATTTCCTTTTTATAAACAACACTCAAAATCACCCCTCCATCCCCCCATAAAAACTGATATGACAGTCTAATCTGTACACTATACATTTCTACAATAATATTTTTAAAAAATGTATATAGGCGCACTTAACTTGTAAAGCAGTAGTTTATAAACGTCTTTTTGAAATTTGTATTTATAGAATCTACCTATTAGTTTCAAACTTGATTTTATGGGGGATGGTAAAAGGTTTCACATCCCTCCATCTAGCGCCAAAAGAACCTACTTAACCGGGGAACTACCATGGGGGGGGGGATGTGGAGTCGAGTCCCCCCTCAAAAAAAATTATCTAAGACGTCCTTTGCTCAGACTACCCTAATACCAAGTTCTACTGAAAATACTTTTGGACAAATTTTTCAAGCGTCTAGGTTATTATAGCATTAAACAAACACACATCCAACCACTTTGTGTACCGGGGGGGTTGACAAGAGGGAGGGGGGTCAACAATTATCAGATATGAGTCAGATATGAGAGAGAGAGAAGGAGAGAGAGAGAGAGTTAAAAAAGGAAGTTAGCATGTTAGCAAAAAAGACAGGCTGATAAAACACTGACACTTATAGAGTAGTTTCGCTACTAAAAACACATAAAAGGTAAATAGAATACTTTTTTTTAATATTTCTTTTCGAATATTCAATATGAAGCATCCAATTTAGAAAATGTATTTTTCTATTTTTATTACCGTAACTACTATATATTTAGATTTTATATAGAACTTATTCGCATATTCGTTTGTCCTTAATGCTTAATAAAACAAAAATATGAATGAAGCGTAGAGGCAAACGTCGACCCCTCACTTTCAATATTTGCTTTAAAATAAAAACAAGGATGACAACATCCATAAAAGCGAAGCTCTGAAATGGAAGGACAACAAACATTAACACTTGTAGAGATGCTTTGCTAATAACATTGTACCTTGTTGTAATAGGAATCAGTTTTCAAAAAATCAGAAGAATCGGATTTTTTTAACATACAAAATTTGTTGTCAAAAAAGTTAAAAATCGACACGTTTAAAATAGACGTCCGGACAAACTGGTATTGATTATAGAGTTGGTACGCTTTCTAAATTGTACCTAACTACTTCAGGAATCATCATGCAAAGTGTGGAATCAATAGGACAATTCTAACCTGTTTAAATCAACGATTAGAGCTAACTGTGACGTACGGACGGACGGACGGACGGACCGAACCTAATTATAGAAAAGCTTCGCTTTTAAAAAATACAAGCTTTTTTGGAGGGCAGGGCATTTTTATTAAGGGAAGATTTCTAATTTCTGGACTAATGAGAATCTTCACTTTAAAGGAAAACCTCATTAGTTCAGTGTTCAGAGAGATTTTCGGCACACACACACAGACGTCCTGCTACTTTTATAGAAGGATTGATTTACAATTTTGTAATACATGTATCTTTAGCTGCAACTCATTAAATCTCTTTATTCTCACTTTAAGAATACCAATACAAACAAACAAACAAATAAACAGACACACACAAACAAACACACAATCCCACACACACACAAACAAAAACAAACACATACCCAAATGATTAATTCCTTAGAGGGTAAAGATTGACCTATTTTATGAAAGATAATAAAGGGGGTTATATTATTCCCCCTCCCCTGCAAAAGTATTTGCTATCCCCTTGGCCCCCTTATTTTTTGGGGGGGATGGGAGGGGGGGAGTATGTAGATTCCCCCTCATACGGCAAAAATGTTGCCTACGCCCCTATGTAGAGTGTAGACTGCAGTCAAAGGGCAGACAGAAAAACAAATATATTGAACAAAACTTTATTTATACACTTTTATTCAGTTATGTTAGTTACAAAATCTTAGCCATTTCATCATTTTTTTTATAAAAGTGCAGCTACTCTATACCTGGAGTATGTCTGTCCGTACGTACATCATGATTCATTTATCTTGGTGTAAGCTTGGATGTGTTTTTTTCAAATAAGATCTCAACAACGACTATTTATATCTTTTGTTTTGCTTTTGATTAACTAATTTTTCTTAAATGAATGATTTAGTTTAAAACAAGTACAAATACTTCATACTTTGAGTAGCCACAAGTTGTCAAAATTATTACAGTAAGTAATAGTAGTATTTTAAAGCTTGTTCAGTAAATGTACTTAATATTTAAACTTACATATGAAAAGTTAAATGTATTTTTAAAAATCAATAGTTTAATCGCTTTAGAATTTGTTTACTTGTATAAAACCATGAAAAGATAGATTTTACTATTTTTTATTATAATTTAAGTGTTTCCCTTTTTTGGATGTTTTCATTCTTGTAATGACATAATTACATATTAAGAACAAAACAAGTACAATTATATTCAAATGAAGCACTGGATTAAAGTTAACAATATTCAATATATTGTCAATATTCCTATCATTGCGAAGCATGTTTAAGTATGGAAAATCAATGGCGGTTAGACTGCTATTATATTGCTTTCTTAGGCGCTTTTTATACTTTACAACTGACTTTCACATATTTTGGTTATGGTAATTGGTGCGATTCTTAAAAATTATGAAGGTAATAGTAGCTTTTTTGCTGGATTAGATTTGCTTCTTAAATGATCTAAGACGATTCCTGTGATTTATGACACCTATTCTATATCTTACTTTTGTTTTTGGTTTGTTGATGTCTTAAACATATTTTGTGTTTTTTTTCTTTTACAGACGGACGTATGGACATACTCAAATCATATAGAATCTACGCTACTAATAATTGTAATAATTATTCTTAATCAATCATTTGTATCAATAATATCATAATATCAATAAAAAGAAAAAAAACAAATAAAGAGTGTGGCAGATAGAATGTCCCATTCGATTTCAAACTTTGTATAATGATTCCTATAATAATTAGTTACAATTGAGGTTCAAGACGCCATTCAAATAACGAGAAAGCATAAAAAAAATTAAGTCGTGTTATAGGTAAAAAAATGAATGACCTTTTTTCAAGGACCTAAAGGAATAAGATAATAGCCGAAAAATTGATGTACATTCCCAATAATGATACACAAAATTACCCCTTCTGTAGATCAAAATTAATAGTTGAAACGTTTGGACACTCAACTTATTGAACCAACCAAACGAAATTCATTAAAGGTCCCCAAAATTGTTGAGTTAACGAATAAGAAAACGTTTTTCTAAAACTTTGGGGACTAGTATAGTAAAAAGTCCAATGTTCTCTCCCTCACTGACTTTTAAAAAGCATAAAAATAGTACAATCTAATTGCCGCACCCTCTTTCAACAATAAATCAAACAAAGACATAAGTAGCAATATTTCTCATACATAAGTATTCACTATTATAAGTTATTTAGATGCAAGTTTTTTTCAATATTAAAAAAAGGAGCGTGCTAAAAGGGGGTATAGAGGCTCTGGGGTTATCGTCACCTACCTAAAACTGAATATCAGTAAGGTGGCCTCCCCTTTTTTACCCCAACAAGTCTTGATAAATCGCTGTGCAGGCCACTTTGTATTGTTTTTTTGTAGGATTTAGGCTGCTAAAAGGTAACATTTAAGAAAAATATACAACCCTTTTTTGCCTAAACATTCTATATCTACATGCTACTGCCTTTTCACCAGGGAGGAGGGGACATTAGAATGTAAATTACATAAATACCCCAAAAGGGAATGTAATTCTGACAAAAGAAATTTTCCCTTAACCCCCCTTCCTTTTTTCTCCCCTTCTTACACACTTCCCTTTCAGTTACCCAAAAAAAACAAGTTTTGCTCCAACTTTACTCCAATAAAATATTTGATTTTCGGCAATTTTAAATGGAATTAATTGGCTGAATAGCAGCCCCTGCCCCAAAGTTTTTAAAACAGCGTTTTCTTATTTGTTGGCCTAAAAATTTTGGGTACTTATTTTTCAAAGTGTCCAAACCAATAATTTTAATCTGCATATTGGATCATCATATTAATAAACATTAATTTCTCGTCCAGTGTCTTATCCATTAAGATCTCCTGCCTTTTACAGGTAGTTTTTGATTAGTCAGCTACAAAAGTTGATTTTCTTAGGAAATTTTATGCACAAAAACTTTTGTCAGGCAACATGAAAATTTAAATAATAATAAATGTTAGATATTCCATATTAATTTTAACGGATTATTGTGTCTTATTGACAATCTAAGGTAATAAACTTATTCTAATTTCATACTATTATAATTTGTGTTTCAATTATAGAGGAAAATTTGTCGTCAAAATTAGGTTGCTAAATAATGGACCTCATTTATTGGTCAGTTCATTCATCCAGTAGGCGGGGAGTGTATGGTGTAATTGGTGTAATTTTAGCCAGCTTCGAGCATCACTTTACATTAAATCTGGTACAACATCCAGGTAATAATATGTCGATTGAATACTGTAACTAAAATATCTTTATGTCAGCCACAACCACCATCTTTCAGTGGTATAAAGTCGACATAAACCAAAGAAATTCAATATAACAATTCCAAGTCTAACATGATAACATGTCAATTATCATCCATTGTTCTAAACCTGTGAACCCGAACTCGAAATAGAGGGTTTTTCTTCTTCTACTTTTTGTTTAAAACTATTTTTGGTTTTTGCAAAAATAAAAGTTTTGTCACCCTAAGTCAACAAAAGAAACTGGATCATGTAAGAAATAATCTATAATACAAAGTAGAACGATGTCTGTCCGTCCGTCCGTCCCTTAAGATCTCGGTAACCACTGAACCGATCGGATTCTACTCTTCAGGGAATATACCTACTGGTCCTGTGGTGGTTTTAGGCTATTTTCTTGGGGGGTGGGACACCCCCAACCTCCCTCAAAAACAAAAAATCCCCCCCATTTTTTTTTGTAGGGGATTTTCTTGGTCCTTTTACGTATTTCGCCCAAATTTTTTTTATCACCTCTTGGGGCAAAGCTAGTAATCTTTATGATGTAATAGGGTTTTTTTGTACGTTAAGATTACTGACCCTAAGTTCTTCATTTCAGGGAAGTTCCAAGATGGTTTCAGGCTATAAAATATTCAAATTAAAGTTTTCAAAATGCTTTAGGCCCCCTTCTTTTCTCTCTTCATATACAGAGCCCCCTTGTTGAGATCAGGGATCTTAAGGGATAAGATAATGGAAGATAAATTGATATAAATCCCCAATGTTAATTAACAAAATTCTCCCATCTTTAAATTAAAATTATCGGTTCAAAAGTTAACACTATTAGTTTTGATAAAAAAAATCTAAATTCAATATAAACAGCCTAAGTTTCTGAGCTAAAGAATAAGAAAAAATGGTTATAAAACTTTGGGTACAATTACAACTTACAGGCCAATGTCCTCTCCCTCCCTGCTAAAAATGCATATATTGATGGAATCAACAATAACATTAAAAATACACCATGACTTTTATGACTTAACTTAATCAAAACCCAATCAATTTGATAAAAAACCTTCTTTATAACAAGACCGAAAAAGATCATTGATGCGTAGATGTGCCAAAAGTAACATTAAAATTACAAATTAACGGCAATATTTTGATTAACTGAAGCACAACGGATATAAAATTGACCTTTTGTACGTTTGTCTATATTAGATTCTTATTTATCTGTCATACAAGTTAATAAGGGGTTAATTAACAAGGGGAAAGGGGAAATGAACCACATGGGTTTTTAAATATCAGCAATCAAAATGATATCTTCCCAAATATATGCATGCATGACAATTATAAATTTTATATTGACACGATGCTTATAATATATAGAATATATCTTTTAATTTAAAGGGTTAGAAATATTGGTGTGCTTTTAAGAGAAAGCAAAAAATAATAGCATTGACTATTTCTAGTGTTTTATTGGGCTTCAAAAGCTTTGAGAAGATATTTCAATTTTAAATCAGCTTTGTTTCATCATTTTTTTGACTTGCCCTTTTGGACCCTCTAAATTATGTAAATGAGTTAATATTTTAGACATTAGGAGAGGAGATTCACTTCCAATGCTAATTTTAGACATTCTAATGAAACTATATCTGTTATTTATGCATCAAGAATGTTAGTATGTATTGTATAGACGTTTATTTCTTATTTTTAATCAATCCCTCCCTTTTTTTCTGTTTCTGCATTATAGAAAGTATGAAAAAAATAGCAATGCTTTTTCAACATATTTTTCGCCGATAAAGGGCCGGATATTGAACGAGAAAAAAAAGCATTATGCTTCCAAATTTTTCAGTATTTCTAGTTATGACAAAATTTATTACTTTTTATTGGAGAAAAATTGTTATTGGCTTCAAAAAATGATTTAAGCAACCCAGATTTACTAGAGATAAAAAAATACCATCCTGGCTAAAAAAATATTATTGCTAGTTTGTAGGCAACCTAATGATTGAATGGGATGACACCCGCAGGTGTATAAAAGCCCTGAAAGATGCAACACGACATTTACAAACTAAAAAAATATTCAAATGCATTTTTTTTCCAAATATAAAATTTGCAGCTAAAATTGGCAACAGTTTGAAGAATGTTTTTTTTGCAGCGCAACTACTTTATATTTCATCCTATTATATATAGTCTGTACCGAAGGATCTCGCTAACCTCTAAGCGATATGGTCCTTTTTTAGGGTGAAGCATCTCATAGGTACCGGGATGGTTTTAGGATATTCTATTTTATTTTTAATGTCTGGGTATGGTTCTAGGCTATTTTCTGCCCTCCTTTTAATATAGAGTCCTTAGATGCTAGGGGTACAACCACTAGTTTTATGTAAAGTAGTAAGTTTTTCTTGTCTATAGCTTAAGATTTCGACAACTATTGAACCGATTACGTTTTCCAATTCAAAGTGGCTTCACATAGGTCCCTTGGTAGTTTTAGGCTGTTTTTTTCGGCTCTTTCTTACCCCTTCCAACACAGATCCCCTGGATGCTAAGAGTGCATTTGCTAATTTAAAATAAGGCAGTTATTTTAGTTTTATACAAATGGATGCAGTAAGAACTAAATATTTGTTTGCTTTATTGATAACATTTACAACAAAATAATAATGTAAAAAACTGCAGAAGAACATCATTTTGCCCCAATAATGATTACGTATATCCAAGAAAATCGGGGGAAGATTATTTTATCCTATTTGGCCTATCCTTGTTAAAAATGTTACAACTTCTTTTGAAGTATTTGAAAATGTCACCCAAAATAAACAATAATAGATTCAATATAATTAGAATGCTAAAAATACCAAATAAGGGGTTAAAATATCCATCTATTTTTACTGACAATGAGAAAAGACAATACCTATTAAAGTCTTTAATTTGTCACGTGTCCGACAAAGCAGCAAAAAATCCCATTTACGAGATATTAATGGACAAACAGACATACATATTTATAGTGAGAATTCTGCTTTCTAGGGAAGCTCTGTTGGGAGAAAAAATCCACATACCTATAAAGATTAAAGAGTCAAGACATTGTTAGCGAGTAATATATCTTCACAAGTATAAAAAGTAAACAAAAACATAACAAGAATAAGTTTGCTAGCAACATCGCAAATAAAACCATATCTGTCTTTATGTATGTATCTAAGTCAACTAAGATCTCCTAGACGGTTGACTAAGGTTTTAAGCTATATTGAGAAAGATAAGAACTTTTTGTGTATTTTTTCCAAAAAAAGGTATCATTGCAGAGTAATAAAACTTTTAGGGAAGCGTTACTGGTTCTCGTCATCTCAGGTTTAATGCTATTTTCAGACAAAGGAGTTTAAAATAAATTATAGAAAGGCTTGACATCTAAAGGACGTACGGATAGATTAAGCTGTCTACAGAGTAGCTTCGCTACTATACCCAACAAACTATGAACAGATGGTTAGAAAATGTGCGCGACATTTAGACTCATTTTAAAGAAGCAGTTTTTTTATTGAATAACAAAAAATTAAAATTGACAGCAATATTATTTGTATAAACGAGGACAATTATGTCCATAAAATTAAAAAGCGAAACAGTAACGGGCAAAATTAACAAAGGGGGGAGGCGGTTGTGACACTTTGTGAAACCAAAAACTAAAAGTCAAAGAAATCAACTAAAAAAAGAGTTACAGCACCGAAATTTGGTATGGCAGTTGCTTTAAAGAGGTACAATGTGGAACTGTGAAGAATTTTTTTGGCGGGAAACGGCAGTAGCGGCGGTTTCACCAACTTTTAACGTCCATTATCCAATCTCTGCCTACAGACCAATATCCTAGTTGTTTTGAAATGTCATTTTAATAAAAGCAAAGCTTTTAATGATCATGCCGTCGTTTTTATTATCTAAAATAACAAGGATCTAGGTTGTCCATGAACTGCACAACAAAGTAACATGTTATGTGTCGTGTGTGTAGCGAAGGAACTCGATATCCGCTGAACTGATATGGTTCAATTTTACAGTAGAGCTTCTTATGGGTCAAGTAAAGTCTTAAAACTATTTTGGGGAAGGGTATCTCTACCCTCCAAAGAGATTTGGCCCCTGGAAAACAAAAACAGGCCTTTAGAATTTAGTTTTTTGAATGAATTTGATACAGGGAGAAGACAATTGCAATAAATAACATTCCTCCATTCTTATGAAATGAAAAGAGGTTCAGATTATTCTACTCTAAAAATGCCCATTATTCTCTCAACAAACAGAAGGATGTACGGACGGACAAACCCAAGTATAGAGGAGCTACTCAATAAGTAAAGGTGCAGATCATATTTTGGCACTGGATAGCGTTCACCAATCAAGGGTCTCAGACCTAGGTCATACTTTTTTGCCAGGCTAAGAGCCAATGTAATAAATAGTGGATTTTATGCAATACTGCAAAATTAATAAATGCGCAAAATTAGTTTGCAAATATTCAGACTAAATACGGGTGCTCTACAGGTGCAAAATATAGCATTAAACCTGCTCTAGACCAATGGAAAACTCCCTTAAAATGTTTTTATGATACACACATAGGTATAATATATTTTTGATTTAATTTAAAAAATTGCTTCATTGTAAGAATGCTTTATGTACTAAATTAATAATGAAAATTAATCTTGTAATAAAGTACAGAAACCCTTTAAATTAATCTAATTTTAATGATTAACATTAATATTAAAGTTATTATGCATTTGTTAATTAAAATCTCTTGTACGGATACGGCGAACACTTTTTATACACATGGAAGGTATACAAATCAACTCACCATTATGATAAACAAAATTATCCCTTTTGTAGATTAAAAGTTTGGAAACTGTTAATTTTGAAACCACCAATAAAAAAATCCTAATATTTTGAAGCCAGTCAAAGAATAAAATTACATTGTTATAAAAACTGTAGGTACCAAAGTAATTTACAGTTCAATGTCCCCTATCTCAATGCAATTAATAACAAACCCATATCAAGCTATTTATAGAAAAAGTTGTAAGCTGCGCAGGTGCTACTTATCGACAGAATTGTACTTGTTATTTCAATAAATCCGCGGAAGCTTGCCAAAATATATAAAAAATGTAGCTAATTCTTTACCTTTCATATGAATGCAACTTCATATATTTGCCAAAAATAGATTTGTTAAAATAGAGGTTTAATTATCAATCTTCCCTCATTTTGATTTTAATAATATTCAAGTATCTAGATAAGACTATGGCCGATAAATTGATGACACACAAAATTATCCCTTCTGTAGATTACAATTAGTGGTAGATACGTTTGGACACCTAACTAAATAAACCAAGTTTTTTCAAGCCAACGGATGCGAAAAAGTTATTATAAGACTTTGGGGACTAGTGTAATAAACAACCCAATGTCCACTCCCCCCTTTTTGTACTTTTTCGTGTAATATATCTTAGGGTGGTTTTCAGCTATTTTCCTTACCTAACTTGCCCTTTACTTACAGGCTAGGGGCGAAGCAACTAGTATCATTAAAAATAGTATAGTTATTTCTCGCATCGTATTATAAACAGCTTTCTGCGGATATAGAATGTACAATTATAAGACTAAAACCAGTTTTTTAGCCCCGAGGTGCCGAAGGCGCCGGATAAAATAACTGGTTTTAATCTTATGATTGTACATTTTTATATTCATAGAAAGCTGGATATAATACGATGCTAGACATAGTTTTTTCGTATGGAT
>LS057388.1:0-11001 GCA_900241095.1 Acartia tonsa
TATACATTTATTCTTAAATTATTAAATTTGGGGGGTTCAATAATATTAATATTACCTATTAACTTAACATCAATCTACTAATTAATAAAAAGGATAATTGTACACACTAGTATACTGAGATATTAGTGAACGGAGACGCTGCTACACCCGCGAGTCTTGGATCTGAATTATTGCAGCAGAATACCTCCCTAGAGACACCTAGTACCAGCTTATCTTCAAGACAAAAATCCCTAGATCCCAACCCTCCAAAAATTAGGAAACAATTTAATCAGGTAGTTTTTTAAAAATGACGTCATACAATGCAAATGACCAGTATTTTTTGTTATTAATTAATGTTAAATTGTATACTGGCCTATTATTAGTCATTTGTATTTACTGACGTCATTTTTATTAGGCACCATAAGCTGCTTTTTTAAAGAGATAATACTCAACAAGTCTTTTCTGCTTTATTTAGGGGTTTTAAAACCAAGACAATGAAGGTACAATGAAGGAGGGTATTCGTAACGGGACAAAGTGTCTTAAAATTTATCCATATAACGTCATAAAAATGAGAAAGATTAGAGGAGAAGTGGAAAAGAAAACCTCTAAAAAAGAGATGGATAATTATTTTTATGACGTCTTATGGCTGATTTTTTTTACACTTTTTCCCCCTACAGGGTATTTTCACAAATGTGGTTAAGTTTCACTTCTAGATTGAGAAGTTCCCTAATTTGTCAATGTTATGATATTTCAAGAAAATCCCACTTTTCATATTATTTAGTAAAACTTAAAATTAGAATTTTCCTATAGAGGAATAATAAAATAATAATTAAGAATTAAGAAATTAAGTGAAGAGTGAAAGAAACTAGAGATAAAAGGGGACAATGGGCTGTTTATTGCACTAGTCCACAAAGTTTTATGATAACGTCTTCTTATTTGATGGCTTAATAACTTTGGGGTCTTTTGATTGGTTAGTTAATTAAGTTGAGTGTTCAAACGTTTCAACCACTAATTTAAATCTACAAAAAGGGTAATTTCGTTTATCATGATTATACATCAATTTATCGGCCATTGTCTTTCCTTTAGAACCTAGTATTTTCACAAATGTGGTTTCACTTCTAGATTGAGAAGTTAACTAATTTTAAGATAAGATATTTCAATAAAATCCCACTTTTCATATTATTTAGTAAATTTTATACTCAGAATTTTCCTATAGAGGAAATAATAAAATGCTAATCCACTATTACACTAGTTTTATGATAACGTCTTCTTATTTGTTGGCTTAATCGCTTTGGGGACTTTTGATTGGTTGGTTGATTAAGTTTAGTATTCAAACGTTTCAACAACTAATTTAAATCTACAGAAAGGTTAATTTCGTTTATCATGATTACATCAATTTATTGGCCATTGTCTTATCCCTTTAGATCCCTGGAAAGGAACAGAAATAGGTCAATAGCAAATAATTACTTGTTATAATATTTGTAACCTATTAACAAGGATGTATCATGTCCCAACATGGCAGCTATGCTTGAAGAACCTGTGACCCCCAAATCTGGAGCAACCTCTCCAAACATGGCAGCTATGCTTGAAAGACCTGTGACCTCAAAATCTGGATCAATCTCTCCCAACATGGCAACTATGCTTGAAGGACCTGTGACGTCACAATCTGGAGCAACCTCCAAACCATTCTATGCAACCTACTCATTGGATTCTCAAGGTAATTTTAGTAGACATTCTGCTATTTTACTGGTTGGATTGTCAGTCTGTAATTTTATAATATTAAGGTCATGCTGGTTTTTAACGGATATAGGATCGAACAATGAGCAATTAATTCAATTTTTAGAGTTTTATAGCGATAATATTCAAAGCCAAATTTATCATGAAAAATTGTAATACTTTGATTAGTTTAAAGGTGTGAATTTAGAAGTTAATATTTATTTTGAAAATAATACCAAAATAGTTGTTTGATAAGAGATTAAACAAGGGCTGATTCAAATGGTTTATTACATTATTATCATATTCTGTTTTAACCCACTAAAAATTAGGCTTTCTGTGACGGTATAATCTTTTATATTAAATATTTAACAAAAATTCCTGTTAACAAATAGTTATAAGTATTATTTCTTAGTTACATGTAAAATGATTTGAGTTTTACCTACCCCAGAAATTATAAGTAAGTCAAATAGTAGTAATAGTTTTATTAGATTAATTGCATAGAAGTATGATCAACTTAATAGTTACTTAATTTTTAAATGTTAACCTTTTTTATGCAATAAAACTTAATTTTATGAAGAAAATTTCAATATCCAGTTATCCTGCCGGATACCGGATATATTATATTAAAAATCAGCCAGATATCTGGCATCGAACCCAACCCTACCCAAAAAAGACTTATTTGAATTTTTTTTCATAAGACACTGAATTTTATATGTTTAGTACCTAAGCTATGTGTGTAATTTATTAACGGTATTCTATGCTCTAGTGCCAATGTCTTAGAAATGAACCATAGTCCAGGACAGCAAAAAATGACATTTAGATGCAAATTCCTATCCCTAAAACCCATTATTGTGCTTTATTATCTTTTATTTTTACATTCCCTAATTAAATGCTATTTTCTTTTTAATTTCAGTGACATCTGCATTTAACCCATTGAACTCATCTTCATGTAATTCCAATATTGCATCTTCTTATACAAATATATCATCTGACAAGAGGATCACATCAGCTTGCAATCCAAGTTTTACAGCTGGTGGCCCCTTACCAACAGATGGCATTCCATTGGTTGAAGTCACGTGTAATCCAAACATAACAGCTGATGAACGCTTAATAGTTGAGTGTCATACTTTATCAGTGAAGAGTCCTAACGTCCCCTCATCAACCTTTCTTACAACCTATGGGTCATCAAACATTCCTGGTATACACAGTTTACCTAATTCTCAAACATCTCATAGTTCAGGGAGGGAGCAGACATTGGGCTGTTTTTTACATTGGTCCCCAAAGATTTTCCTATTCATTGGCTTAATAATTTTGGGGACTTTTAAAAAAATTTTATTAACTTGAGTGACCAAACGTTTCAACCACTAATTGTAATCTGCAATAACAGTAACTTTGAGTACCATAATTTAATTTATCAGCCATTGTCTTATCCCTTTAGATCCTTGGAACAGTCTGCCAACTGGGTCATCCTTGACTGCTTGTAAAAGTTTACCTAGGGGAACTTCCCTGCCAACTTCAAACAGTTTTATCAGGGGCGCAGCTTATAGTGCCTACTAAAAAATGACGTCATACAATACAAATGCTCAATGATAGGCCAGTATACATTTTACCATCAGTCAATTAAAATGTATTCTGGCCAATCATTGGTTATTTGTATTGAATGACGTCATTTTTTATTAGGCACTATAAACTGCTTCTTTAGCAGGGGAGCACCTCTTAGTCAGGGAAACAGCTTACAAAGAGGTTCTTCTATTGGTCAAGAAAATAGTCTTCAAGGAGGATCATTTTTAACAGCTAACAATGTCTTACAAAGAGGGTTATCTTTAAGCCCGGGAAACAGCTTACCTCGAGGCACTGCCTTGATACCTGGTAACAATGTTCCAAGAGGGTCATCACCAACAGCTAGAGCACCAGCTAGAACAACCTTACCACGCATTACCAAATGTCCTTCAGGCATCTTTATATTTACAGTCTAGTTTAATCTGTCAGTAAATTTTCCCTTTGCACCAATTTAAAAGCGAAGCGTTTCTATAATTAGGATCGGTACGTCCTTCCACCCGTACGTACATCTAGAACTGATAGATTTTTCCTCTTTTAGGCATTTTAGAACTGTTCTATCGATTTTAAACTTTACAAGGTGATTCCTGAAGTTTTTAGGTACAATTGAAAAGTGTAGCAACTCAATAATCGTTATCAAAATGTCTGTACGTCCATATTAAACATGTTGATTTTTTACTTTTTTAAAAACAAATTTTTAAAAGATATAATTATCCGATTGATCTCATTTTTGCAATGCTAATTCCTAGGACAAGTAAGTACAGTATTATAAGCGAAGCATCTCTATAATCAAGTCCTTAATTATATTTAAGCATTTAAAAAAAATTCAACTTTTATACATTTATATTAAGTTCTTACAAACACTCTACAAGTGTTAATGTTCGTTTTTCCTACCTTTTCATAGCTTCACTTTTATTAATGTTGTCATCCTTGTTGCCTAAGTTTTTAATAGCTTTCTTTGTATGTATTTGTACTTGTTTAATACTATCAATATGAACGAATGTCCATCCATAGAAAGAGATGAAGTAATGCCATTCACTGGTAAATTTAATTTAGTGTCTGAAAAGGGTAAAAAAGTACTCTGAATTATCACAACCTTACACAATGTATTATCAAAAGAAAGAATAGGATCTTCATAAATGTTTAATTGTAAAAATATTCTAAATACGTCTAAAAAGTGTTTCAGTATGTCAAAAACAGTCAAACAAATATAAAAAAAAATTGGGTATAGTCCCTTTCAAAACAACACATATTAAAGGGCGTTTCATTGTATTTTCAGATTAGCTTTTGATAGGTTAGGTTAGGTTAAGTTAAGTTAGTTGTTTGCCCCGCAGGAATAGAGAAAATCTGCTGTGAAAATACAATGAAACGCCCTTTAATAATTGTTGTTTTGAAAGGGACTATACCCAATTTTTTTTTATATTTGTTTGACTGTTTTTGTCATACTGAAACACTTTTTTAGACGTATTTAGAATATTTTCACAATTCTTTTTTTGATAATACATTGTGTAAGGTTGTGATAATTCAGAGTTCTTTTTTTTACCCTTTTCAGACACTAAATTAAATTTATCAGTGAATGGCATTACTTCATCTCTTTCTATGGATGGACATTTGTTCATATTGATAGTATTAAACAAGTACAAATACATACAAATTAAGCTATTAAAAACTTAGGCAACAAGGATTACAACATTCATAAAAGTGGAGCTATGAAACGGTAGTACAAACAAACATTAACACTTGAAGAGTGTGTGTAGGAACTTAATATAAATGTATAAAAGTTGAAACAAAATTTGTTGTAAAAATGCCTAAATACAGGAAAATGATAAAGAACATACTTACATATTAAGGACTTGATTATAGAGATGCCTCGCTTATAACACTGTACTTTGTTGTCCTAGAAATCAGCTTTGCAAAAATGAGATCAATCGGATAATTATATATCACATAAAAATTTGTTGTTAAAAATTTAAAAAAATCAACATGTTTTAAATGGACGTACAGACTTTACCCGTTTTAAGGACGGACCGACCGACGCTAATTATGGAAAACCTTTGCTTTTAAAAACTATACAAATTTGGGTGTAAAGTAAAAATTTAAAAGGATAGAAAATATAAATATAAAGATGCCTGAAGGACATTTGGTGATGCGTGGTAAGGTTGTTCTAGCTGGTACATTCTTACCAGGTATCAAGGCAGTGCCTCGAGGTAAACTCTTTCCAGGGCTTAGGTATGACCCTTTGACGTTGTTAGCTGTTAAGTAAGTTCCTCTTTGAAGACTATTATCTTGACTAAGAGAGGAACCTCTTTGTAAGCTGTTCCCCTGACTAAGAGGTGCTCCCCTGCTAAAGAAGCAGCTTATAAAGCCTAATAAAAAATGACTTCAATCAATACAAATAACCAATGATTGGACAGTATACAATATAATTGACTGATGGTAAAATGTATACTGGCCTATTATATCATTGATCATTTGTATTGTATGACATCATATTTTATTAGGCACTATAAGCTGCTCCCCTGATAAAACTGTTTGAAGTTGGTAGGGAAGTTCCTCTAGGTAAACTCTTGCAAGCAGTCAAAGATGACCCACTTGGCAGACTGTTCCAGGGATCTAAAGGGATAAGACATTGGCTGATAAATTGATGATACACAGAATTACTCTTTTTCTGTAGATTACAATTATTGGTTGAAAAGTTTGGTCACTCAAGTTAATAAACCAACCAAAAAAATCGTAAAGGTCCTCAAAGTTGTTTAGTCAACCAATAGGAAAACGTTATTATAAAACTTTGGGGACTAGTGTAATAAACAGCCCAATGTCTGCTCCCTCCCTGAACTATATGATGTTTGAGAAGGTAAACTGTGAATTCCAGGAATGTTTGATGACCCATAGGTTGTAAGAAAGGTTGTTGAGGGGATGACTGGGACGATAGGACTCTTCACTGATAAAGTATGACACTCAACTATTAAGCGTTCATCAGCTGTTATGTTTGGATTACATGTGACTTCAACCAATGGAATGCCATCTGTTGGTAAGGGGCCACCAGCTGTAAAACTTGGATTGCAAGCTGATGTGATCCTCTTGTCAGATGATATATTTGTGTAAGAAGATGTCATATTGGAATTACACGAAGATGAGTTCAATGGGTTACATGCAGCTGTTACTGAAAATAAAAACATAATTGGATTAATAAATGTAATAATGAAAAAATAACATCCATAGGTAGCGAAGCTAAAAAATTATGGATGGTTAACCGTAAAAAATGAATTTTATTGCAATTTCATAAAAAGAAACATTGAACTAAAAAATCATGAAACCTTGTAAAATTTATAAATTGAAAATCTAGGAATCGATCTAGCATCTCAGCAAATTAGCAAATCTTAATGAAACTTTTTGAGGATATGTAAATTATGAAATTTTCAGCTCTCTATCTTTTATAGGAGCCGAGAAAATCACGTTTTCCCCTTTCTGTCACAGGCGGACGGATAGACATTTCGAATTATAGAGTAGCTTCGCTACTAAAAAGAACAGATAATAAAGCATGATAATGGGTTTTAGGGATAGAAATATACATCTAACTGTCATTTTTGTCCTTAACTTCTACTTTAGAAGACATTGGGCATTAGCACATTGAATACCGTTAAAAAATTACACCCAAAGCTTAGGTACTAAACATATAAAATTCAGTATCTTATGAACAAATTCAAATAAGTTTATTTTGGGTAGGGTTTGGCCCGATACCAGATTTTTAATATAATTTATCCGGCATCCGTAAGGATAACTGAATATTGAAATTTTCTTCATAAAATGGAGTTTCATTGTTTAAAAAAGATTAACATTTAAAAATTAAATAAATAATAAATTGATGCTACTTCTAAGCAAATAATCTAATAAACTATTACTACCATTTGACTTACTTATAATTTCTGGGGTAGGTAAAACTCAAATCATTTTACATGTAACTAAGAAATAATGCTTATAACTATTTGTTAACAGGAATTTTTGTTAAATATTTAATATAAACGATTATATCGTCAGATATCCGGCCAAAGCCTAATTTTTAGAGAATATGATATTAATGTAATAAACTATTTGTAATAGCCCCTAGTCCTATCTCAAACAAACATGTTTTATTTTGAAATAAATAAATCAGTTTTGACACCTTTTATGACTAATCAAAGTATTACAATTTTTCTAGATAAATCTGGTTTTGAATATTATCGAGATAGAACTCTAAAAATTCAATTAATTGCTTATTGTTACATCCTATAATCCTTGAGATCATAACCTCTAATATATCACTATCAAACTTATAGTAAAATTGCAGTATTACCTTGAGAGTCCAACGAGTAGGTTGCATAGAATGGTTTGGAGGTTGCTCCAGATTGTGACGTCACAGGTCTTTCAAGCATAGCTGCCATGTTGGGAGAGATTGATCCAGATTTTGAGGTCACAGGTTCTTCAAGCATAGCTGCCATGTTGGGACATGATACATCCTTGTTAAAAAATTACAAAAATTATAACAAGTAATTATTTGCTATTGACCTAGTTCTGTTCCTTTCCAGGGATCTAAAGGGATAAGACAATGGCTGATAAATTGATGTACATCATGATAAACAAAATTACCCTTTCTGTAGATTTAAATTAGTGGTTGAAATGTTCGAACACTCAACTTAATTAACCAACCAATCAAAAGTACCCAAAGTTATTAAGCCATCAAATAAGAAGACGTTATCATAAAACTTTGTGGACTAGTGTAATGAACAGCCCATTGTTCCCTTTCTCTCTAGTTTTGTTCACTCTTCACTTAATTTCTTAATTCTTAATTAGGTAGCATTTTATTATTCCTCTATAAGAAAATTCTAATTTCAAATTTTACTATATAATATGAAAAGTGGGATTTTATTGAAATATCTTATAATAACATAGACAAATAAGGGAACTTCTCAAATTAATAGTACTAAACCACATTTGTGAAAATACCCCGTAGGGGGACAAAGTGTCAAAAAAATCAGCCATTAGACGTCATAAAAATGATTATCCATCTCTTTTTTAGAGTTTTTTTTCCACTTCTCCTCTAATCTTTCTCATTTTTATGACGTTACATGGATAAATTCTGAGACACATTGTCCCCCTACAAATAACCTCCTTCATTATACCATGTCTTGGTTTTAAAAACCCTGAATAAAGCAGAAAAGACTTGTTGAGTATTATCTCTTTAAAAAAGCAGCTTATGGTACCTAATAAAAAATTATGTCATTAAATACAAATGACTAACAATAGGCCAGTATACAATTTAACATTATTTAAAAACAAAAAATACTGTTCATTTGCATTGTATGACGTCATTTTTTAAAAACTACCTGATGAAATTGTTTCCTAATTTTTGGAGGGTTGAGATCTAGGGATTTTTGTCTAGCAGATAAGCTGGTACTAGGCGTCTCTAGGGAATTCTGTTGTAATAATTCAGAACCAGGACTCGCGGGTGTGGCATCTCCGTTCACTAATATCTCAGTATACTAATTTGTAAAATTATCCTTTATATTAATTCATTTAATGTTAAGTTAATAGGTAATATTAATATTATTGAACCCCTCAAATTTGATAATTTAAGAATAAATGTATAAGTATAGATGTATAATATAGACAACTAACTGACCCAAGTGATGGAGACCCTTTTCGTCTGCTAGCAAATTGTTTTCTGTTCTTTTGTAGGGACTTGCCTATGTTTATATTTTTGACGCTATTAGCTGATTTCAAAGACACAATAGAAATTGAGAAAGGGTTCCTGCTCCCCCTATTATTTTACTTCAATCCCCCTCCCCCCTAATCATAAATAAGATGGATAAATTTCATGTACAGAAATGTTATACCACGCAGATATTCTTCCTCCTGGCAACCTGATGTATCAAAAGGACAATTCTAACATGTGTGAATTTACGAAAAGAGCTAACCTTTACGGACGAACCGACCCTAATTATGAAAAAGCTTTGCTTTTACAAAGTCTAACTTGTAATTAAATAACTTTATCTTTATGTTTACCGAATAGATATAATAAAATGAATAATTTCCTGTACAGACTTGTTATACCACGCAGATCTACCTCCTCCTGGCAGCCATCCTGGAACTAAGTAGAACAGGTACAAGTTTTGTATCTATTTATTTGAAAGGGGGGGGGGGCACTAGAGGGAAGTCGACCCTTTAAGTTTAATCTTATTTTTAAAAAGAAAATGTATAAAGGTTGGGTGGCGGTTATTTAATTTGGCTGGGTGGAGGTACCCCTCCCCAAAATAGTGATAAACCTACTCGGCTTTATAAGCCATATTGGTTCAGTGGTATATTTTATTACAGCGACGATTAACCTTGGAAGGATGAAGGTATTCTTCCCCAAAATAGTTATAAGCCTTCTTTCATACAAGAGCCATATTGGTTCAGCGGTTAGCAAGATCTTATGCTAAAGACATATAGACAGTAGACAGACATCATGTTATATTGATAAAAAATTGTGTAATTTTACCTGCCGGATTTTTCCTAGGTAGTGCAGCAAAGGCTTTGTGTTTGGGTCCTTCACTTGATACAGATAGGCTTGTACCATCTAATCACAATTAAGTATCATAGATAAAAAAACTACTTCCTCGCTTAAATTTGCAAATTATTTTATACAAAAAAGCATAAGATTGGAATACTGATTTATATGACAACAAAGTATAATGTAATAAGCGAGGCATCTCCATAATCAAATCCTTAAAAATGTAAGTATGTCCTTAAATAGTATCATGTATTATTGTAGTTTTCCAACAAATTTACTTACAACTTTGTTTAGACTTTATTCATATTCTGCTTTTTCAGTAATTACACTCTATATAAAGTGTTAATGTTTATTTGTCCCAAAGTTTAGAGCTTTTTTTGGATGTTGTCATCCTTGTTATTTTATATAGAATTCGTGGATATATTGACAGGGGAAAATTTTTCGTCAATTTAGATTGATATGTGAAAACCTCATTTATTGGTCATTTCGTTCATCCACTATAAAGGGAGTGGATTTGGTTAAGGGAGTTGATGTAGGGTATCGTTATCTTAGCCAACTGCGAGTATCACTATATTAGAGAACGTGAAAATATGGAACAAATATCCAAGTAATAAAATTTGTATTGCATTTTTTATCCTTCCTGTATTATCCGTATCATATCTATCAATAGAAATAGAAACACAATTATTGAGTTTAGCTTCTTTCTGTTGTTGGCTAACTCGCAGAGTTGATGACGATACAGAGTTTTTCCTGACGACAATATTAAACAAATTTTGTAAGAAAATCATACTTTTATTTTTCCTATAAAAAACAATATAAAAGTAACAGAATGTGTGTGTCTTTGTGTATGTACTGAAGAATCTATATAACCACTGAACCGATATGATTCTCCTTTACAGTGTAGCTTCTCGTAGGTCTTGAGAAGGTTTACAACTGTTTTAGGTTAAGGTACCACCACCCTCAAAAAAAGTAGCTCCTTGAAAAAAGACCTCCTCCAATTTTTATAAAACTTTAGAATTAAAAAAAATAAATTTCTACCCCCCCTTTCCACCTCAAGTGCCCTAAGAGGCCCCAAGGTGTACTTTTTTTACTAATATTTTTACTGTTTAAATAATAAGTTTCAATGATGGTGGGATAAAATGTTGTTTGCAAAAAGTTTCCCATTATGCAGAAACTTTTAATTGTCAAAAGCTTTAGTTAAATCTTATAAAATTAATTTT
>LS057389.1:0-10999 GCA_900241095.1 Acartia tonsa
TGGTTTTACTCTTATGATTGTACATTTTTATATTCGTAGAAAGCTGGATATAATACGATGCTAGACATAGTTTTTTCGTATGGATGAGAACCGGTTCCTATCCACCGTATTCGAGTGAATACGAGTAAATATCTTATCTGATCCAGACTACAGATAAACAAATAATAGAGGACCACTTCAAGGCACCAATCTTGTGAAGGCTTATGACTAATCCAAGTAGCGTATTTTGTAAGCTACTTCTGAAAAAGTGTCTTTGAAATAAACTGTATACTTCTAAAATATTAGGATAATTAAAAACAAAATTACATTCTAATTTATAAAAAAAAAATTTAAAAAACCTCTGTCATTAACAAGAAACATTTTTTGGGTTTAGTTAAGAAATAAAATTATTATTGCGGATGTAAATGAATAAACAAATAATTAATATCCAATATTGATCATGATATGATAATAATATGGCCCAACTTTAAACTCTTTTTGTCGCTGGACAGTTTATTCAAGATTAGTGTTCATTAAAACATTTTATTTAAACTTTATCCAAATCACCTTAAATAATTATAGTTTAAGGTTCTTTTTAATACTGTGAAAGAAAAAAAAAATAAAAGAATGCCTTGTCCGAAAATATGCACAACTATTTGCCATGGATAGTCAGGCCTTACTGACAAACAAACAAACAAACAAAGAGTTGGTTGTATAAAATGAGCAAGAAATTATGGTCTCATTGGCTCAAAATATATCTTTTAGCTGATGTGATAAAACACCTCTAAAGAAAAGATGTTTTTGCTAAAATTGCGCTTGCAAACATGATTCAAGCTTCAATAACTTTCAATGCTAACATGTTTTCTATGTACCATAATAAAGATATTCAATTAGAGGGCCAAATATTGTTCAGATATAAAATTTGCCAACATATTATTAAAAAGAACAATGAGGTAATATATAACGCTTTTTCTTTATTCAATACTAGCGGATTCGCGCCTAGGGAAAGCTAAATCTGCACAATTTTGATTTATTTTAAGGGAAAAGTTTAAACTTCAGTGAAAGCATTACCAAATCTGTTCGGCGGTTAGCGAGATCCTTCGCTACACACAGAAATCCTGTTACATTTTTGTTAAATAATTATTTTAAGGGGGGAAATAGTAGAGTTAGTTTAAATATAAATGCTTAATTTTTTGATCTACCAAAACAGGAATTTAGAATTATGGCAGAAAAAGATATGCTGCTTATAATAAAAATCTATAAAGAAAAATGTATAATATTATTTATACAAATTGAATATCTATTTCTAATATGCATTTCTTTGAAGAGCAAATCGCAAAAACCTAGCAGAAAAAATCCTCGCATATCAAAGGATACAAAAAAAATTATGCAACATTTTTTTTTCTTTAAAAAACCAGATATACAAGATAGAATGAATGGTCGCTTACAATGTGTTTGTGTTCAATTTTTTTGTGTGTGTTTGTATATGTGAAGAAGGTTTCTTGTGGGAGTTTCTGTATTACACAAAATGCTTATGCAGGATTGGTTAAATTAGGTTTTTTTTAATAATGAAATAATACAGAAAGTAGGAAAAATCTACAAAAATTTAAGAAAGCGAAGGTGTTATTAATTTAAATAATAAGCATTTATTAATCAGCACAAGCAAATTTCATTAAATTCCATTTAGTCAACTAATGTATTTAATTCTACTTCTTTGTATGAAGGAACTTTTTTGTGTATGGTTTTTTGTTTAAATACTGAATATGGAGCACATATCATTTCTTAGCACAATTCTAAATCTCAAAACATTTTGAAGCTTCAGACATGTTTGTATGTTTCTATTTTGTTTTGCCAATATTTTAAACAATTATTAAACAATGTAAAACTAAAATGTCTGTTCAGAAATAAAATTTAAAAACAGTTATTATGCAGTATAACATAATAGTTATTTATCGCATTGTACTATAGACAGCTTTCCGTGGATAATAAAACGAAGTCCCGGAGGACTAACAAAACTCGTAATAATATTATTATTTTTATTTATCATTCGGAAAAATGTCTGTGATACGAAGCTAAACATTATTTTTCAGTAAGGTTGAGAACCGGTTGTATACAAGAACTAAACTAAGTTTAGTCCACTTTCTAAAGTTCAGGTAAATTCTGGATTCAGTATATCTAAAGTGAATAAAAACTTTAGAAAAAAAGACACAATATCAGTAGAATTAATCATTTACATAATCATCTCCGCAATATTCTAAGATTCCAATGAAGGTAAGAATTAGCTTAGAAAGGATTAATTTACCCTTCATTGTCTTATCCTTGTATGTTTGTATCCTGTAAAGTCCAAGTATAGTAAAATTACAAACTATTGTCTTATCCTTGTATATTTGTATTCTGTAAAGTCCAAGTATAGTAAAATTACAAACTATTGTCTTATCCTTGTATGTTTGTATTCTGTAAAGTCCAAGTATAGTAAAATTACAAACTATTGTCTTATCCTTGTATGTTTGTATCCTGTAAAGTCCAGGTATGGTAAAATTATACACCATTGTCTTATCCTTGTATGTTTGTATCCTGTAAAGTCCAAGTATGGTAAAATTACACACCTATTTGGCTCACATACTTCAACACAGACTGTCACACATTTCAGGGATGTAAAGGGATAAGACAATGACCGATAAAATGATAATACACAAATTACCCAATTTGTAGAATACAATTAGTGGTTGAAACATTTGGATTCTAAACCAATCAAAATTAAATAATGGTCCCCAAAGTTATTAAGCCATTGAAGAAAACGTTATTATAAAACTTTTGGGACTTATGTTATAAACGGGCCATTGTCCCTTCTCTCCCTGGTCTGACATTCTATGTTCTCATAATACAGAACAATTTACATTTATAAAACAATAAAAAACAAATATCACATATATTCTACATCAATTCAAATAAAAAGAATTTTAAGTCATTACAGTTTTAGTTTCATATACTTTTCAAATACTTTTAAATCATACCTAGTTTTTTAAATAGTTCAAAAAAGAGATTTGAACATTTTTGAATGCACCCAAAACGAGTATTTAGGCAGAAAATGTTTTGAGAACAAATTTGGGTGTTTTCATGATCACAATAATCCTTAAAAAGATAACAAGGAAGCATTCACAGAAATACAAGTATTCTAGAAACATAACAGTCAAATATTTTAGCAAAGAAAAAAAAAAAAAAAGAGTTGAATTTTAAAAACCTTATCACATCAATTGGTGGGTAATTTAACCAAAGAAATAGTAAATATTCATTATTTTTTATTAAAGAAGGGCAAATTATCTAGGAGGGAGGGGACATTAGGCTGTTTATTATACTAGTACCCAAAGTCTTATAATAACGCTTTCTTATTCGTTGGCTAAACAACCTTGGGGACTTTAATTGCTTCACTTGGTTGGATGTCCAAACGTTATCTACATATTGAGTAATTTTGTGTCTAGCATCATGTGGGATGTTCATAAATTTATCGGCCATTGTCTTATCCCTTTTGATAAATTTCTCTAAATTTTTACGTATTTTTAAATCTTGGGAAGATGCATATATATAAAATTCTATTTACCTGTAGACCTAACCATTTTTCATTTTTTTAAAGAGTTATTGTCTCTGTTTGGGCCTTAAAAACATAAAGGATAGTAAAATAGATTGATAGGGTTAGAAAAAGATAAATCTAAAGAATCCGGGTATTTAAAAAGATTTTTATAAAAGAGCAACTTTAAAATGTGTATAAATTTCATAATAGCTTCTTTATAGTCTTAAGCCCAGTATTCTTTTCATTATTTTAGGAAGGGGTATGTCATACTAAGATAAATAGACAGAAAAAGCAGTCAAATCTCCACTTCACCATTTTTCTAAAAATTAAAGTTGGAGAACATTTTCCTCTCCCTATTAAAAATACAAGTTGAGAGGGCGTTTTGTGGACAAAGATGCATTATATCTATTTTTCTTAATCTCTTCAAATCTATCCATCTATCCATCCATCAATTCAAATCTATTGTGCTTGGGTTAGTTTATTTTTATTTGTACTTAACTCTAACAGTTTATAAAGAGTGTTTTTGCAATGTAATTTTTTTAATTGTAATGGGAAAAACATTCAACATTAGATTAATACACATTCACAATAATGATAAACAAAAAATTAAACTATTGGTAGAAAAGTTTGAACACTCATTGTTTGGAACCAATCAAACATAGGTAATGAAAGTTTTTAAGACAGCGAATAAGATTACGTTGTTAGATAATCATGGTTATAAGTTCAATTTAAAATCCAATGTACCTTCCTGGTACATAAATAAAACATACAATTCTAAAAAGAACTCGACGATTTATCATGAAATTAACAAGTATTCAAAATATAAGGGTTACATTATGTTTAAGAATAGAGGTAAAATGCATCAATTAATTACGGAGTAAAAAGACAATAACAAAGAAAAACTTGAACTTTTTGGCACTTGAACTACATTTTTTTTGCAAAGTTATGAATAAGAACTCTAATTTTGCACATTAGTTAAGAAATAGAGAGATATTTCAACTACAAAAAACCTTTTGGAATATTAAATTATGTCTTTCATTCTGTTATATTCATATTACCACCAAGCAACCCCTAATTATTTTGTTTATCTAAACAAGTTTGGTTTGATAAAATTTTAAAAACAATAATTAAGTGTAAAATAGGTACTTAAATTGTTTTCAAGCTTTATAAAAAATGTCAGGTTTTTAATTTGATATTTCAAACAAGGACAATAACATCCATAAGTAGCGAAGCACAAAAAATATAGATATAAGATTGAAGGACAAAGTGTAGATATTCAGGTGTCATAAAATAAGAATATACCTATCTATATTTTTTTAATCGCGAAACCTTTATGTATCTTTTAATTTTAATATTAATCTTTTTTACAGTATGACTGATATACCAACGAACCAAGTAAATGCTCATTGGTTTAGGGTATCTCACAAAATATATCAGCGTTATATCTTAAAAAGCAGCCTAGAAAATCACAAATCCTTCTTACTGTTACGGACTGACTGTCTAAAGTAGATATATATAAAGTAAATTAGAGGGTAGCTACGCTACTTAAAAGTTAAAATGATTAACTATTTTCGTATCTATTCTTTTTTCCTCGCACCAAACTAAAATTTATAATAATGTTATGCTTATAAAACCTAAAAATTAAATAAAATGATGTTGCGAAATATTTCATTTTTATCCAACCTTTACCTTGTTACATGACATTGAAATGAGTATCACCAAAAAAGAACCACACAACCAAGTTTTATTCAAGAAAAAAATGACATGGGACTTTTTACTTCTTTGAAGTTCCTAGGCGTAATAAAATTATTTCATCTAATTTCATTTGAAATATATAACTAGGGTTGAATTGAAGTAGCTTGTAACCAAAATTGATAAAAATTAACTAACGTTTGGAATTTCAAATAGGTCTTATTATGAACCAAATATTAAGTTTTGTATTTTGTCTTTTATTTATTTTGTCAAAATTTCTAGTGGCCTTTAATTATCTACCACTAAAAAGTATCATTATTAGGCCTACATTGTGTTTTGATTCTACAACGTGCAAAATATAAAAGAACAGTGAATAGAAAATTAAGAATTTATACTTTAGGATATTGGTTCATATTTGAAGATAAAAAATCAAAATACTATTTTAAAAA
Source organism: Acartia tonsa (assembly GCA_900241095.1). Taxonomy (NCBI): domain Eukaryota; kingdom Metazoa; phylum Arthropoda; class Copepoda; order Calanoida; family Acartiidae; genus Acartia; species Acartia tonsa. The sequence goes on from LS057389.1 coordinate 5,689, forward strand.
TGTTTACTGTTCCTTTCATAAAACAAGTAAAACCATTCCATAAGTTTTATAACAAAATATTTTCCTCAAAAAAAAACAGTTGATTTTGTTAGATTTGTGGGGCCGATGGCCCAGGGTAACAACCGGTTCTAATCAAGCAGATATTAGTCATAGATTAGCGTCGCTCCCATGAAAAGTGCAGGTTGCGATTGCCAACCTGGCATGCTCAGCGCAATACAACATGGGAAAAACGTTGAAAATTCAGCGATGATAAATTATGCGCTGCGATTTCAATTTATGATACGTTTTTTATACGTTTTGGCAAGTAGCTGATTGTATCGCAATCAAATTGATTAGAGCCCTTTTGTATCATATGTATGCTGTATGTAGTACGAGGGGATACAAATCTTTGGTTTATACCAACTATAATTTACTTTTTTGTACATGTATATAAACAAATTGTACTTAAAAGCACATAGAAAATTGAATGCCATTTTCTTCTGACGACTTCATTTTACGACAATGCTCAAATGTCTTTTATTGCAAAAATCACAGGTAGATACTTGTTTCTAGAATAAATGCATACAAGAAAAAAGTGTATTGATAAAAAGACTATATAACTTTTAAAATGTCTATAAAATGCTGGTTAAACTGAACTGTGTTTTCCACCATTCAAAACAACACACTGTTATTTTCTTTTAAATATAATATAAAAATCATAGTTTAGAAAATAATTGAGTATAAAAAAGTAAATTGTGTTTGATGTTAATAATTATGTGGCCATATTTTTCATATGTGCCAATCTGAACTATGTTGCTTTCAATAATGCTGTGTTACCAAATCAGTAAAAGCTTACAGAACTGCAAATTTATTACTAAAGCAGTAATACCTGACAAAAAAAACAGGGACAATTAATGGACGATGAATCGATAACGTCCTCAATTATCCCTTAAAATTAAAATTATTGGTAGAAAAGTTTGTAACAACCCAGTAAAGATTGAAGTAAGATACCTCAAGATTTAAGCCAATGCCAACAATGAGATAAGGAGTCTTAAAAAAAACTTTGGGCACCAGTGTAATTTGCAGTTCTATGTATTCCCTGCTAATCCCACCTCCCTACCACACTAATCCATTTTTTCATTTTCCCATTAGCTTGTTTTTGCTATAATGCGGTGTGTTCTGTTAATTGCTGAATGGAATAAACATTCCCTTTTTATAAAACATTCCAGTACATTCATAATAGTGTGCCTGTTTTACTACACAAAAAAACACATATACACAGTGTATTGCTTAATTTAACCCACTTACCATTGACAGAATGTAATAATCAATATCTTATCAACAGCTTAGGAGTTAGCTACATTAAAAGTTATTCAATCAAACTTTCGAATTTGGTATTGTTTCCTTCATTTATATTTCCAAAATCTAGTCTTATGCTATGAAAATAAGTTTTTAAGGTACAATGTGTTGAAAACTGTCAAATATTTTTTCTGATACAAAACTCCCCAAGCCAATAAAGAAAATAAGATATTAATTTATGTCAACGGTAAGTTGGTTAAATTAAGCAATACCTTTTGTTCCTTTAAAAAAAACGCTGAATGACTATATTCAAACTTACTTACAAAAGCTTTTACACATTTTAATTATCTTTTATCAAGTTAAAAACAAGATAATTAGTAAGGAAATTAAAATATCAAAAATACTTAATAACTCAATTAAACTAATTATAAAACAAATATAAATACGATGTACGTATTTTGATGATTGATTTAATTAGGGGTGTATAAAAATATATGTAAAAACTGAAATTCATGTTATATTACCGTAAATTCAACTAGGGTATTCATTTAATATAAATTATATTATATAATAGCAAAACAACACTGCAAAACATTCTTCGAATTAATAGTTGAATTTTTAAAAAATAAGATCTAAGTACTTATTCAAAAGGAAATCAAATTTTCACAGGCAGAAAAGTTAATGAAAAATATTCTCCTCTCAATATAATAATTTTTACAAAACATGTACAGCAAATTCAAAAAACTAACCAAAACGTTTTGATATTGGAAGGCAACCTATCCATTCTGTGTGATTTCCCGCTTTTTTGCAAAATAAAAACAAATTAAATCTAATTAAAATTAATTTGCACAGTGTTCAGAGATAGAGGGATGGATAGGTATGTATGAGGCAAATTTTTTTAAAAAGTTAACAGCTATAGAAAACTGAAAGATATATTCTGAAAATCAGGAATCAACACTGATATCCAAAGTTTCAGGAGTTTAATAACTACGTAATCTTAATCGTTGAAAAACTAATAATATCAACTATTCAACCAAGAATTCTGATCAAAAAGATGAATAATTTTTTATCATTATCAATTAATTGTTCATTGTCTTAGGATCGAAGGAAAATCCGCTGTATTTATAGCTTTAAAAGAACTATTTCCCAATCCCTAAACATTAAAAATAGGAATCTATTGATATATGCCGAGAATTTTAATGGTAAATATAATTTTAACTTATATTGCCTCATCCCTATATCCCTGATAAAAAAAGAATGAAAGAAAAATGCATGGAATTCCAACCATTACCACAAGGCAAATTGGTTGATATACCTCCTACTTCCGAATAAGTACTACATTACCTACGTACAAGAAATAACATAAATATTAACATTGTTTATAATAATTTTATGGATGATAATCGACTTGGTGAATAACTTAATGTTACTATATGGTTTAAAAGAAACACTGTAAAGGGGGGGGGGAGGATCAAACACTCTAATCAAAATTCAAGTTATAAAAAGAAAAGAAAAAAATTTTTCTATGGACATACCCTCTCCCAAAATAGTTATAAATCTTCCAAAGACCTATAAGATGCTAGACTGTAAAAGAGAACCATATATGTTTAGCGGTTGAATAAAAATAAGTATTGGACGCTGAAAATTTTCTATTCAACGCCAATATTTTCTTCTATTCCAATATTTTAGCTCTTGTACATGTGGTCGCTAATAAGCAATAAATAGGTTAGGTCATATTAATGACTAATTAAGACAAACTAAACAACTACGCATTTGTAGGGTCCTAGTTGACTTTGTGATTCCTTACTTTTGTATTACAATTAATAATTTCTATTTTTATTAAATGTATTTATGCATGCTAAAAGTTAAATAAATGTTATGTTATTTTATACACACAGATAAGAGCATATCCTCTCATAAAATGTCCAAAAAATTAGATTTTCAAAAAGTAACTAATTTCCTTTGAAATCTATATCATTTATTAGTAAAGTTCCAATTGGCTAACCATAGCAAAAGGCATATTACACATAGGAGTGCACTTTAAGAAATGTATTAGTCACTCAATTATTAACCAATTAAATGATATCACTTTTTTAAAGATAGACAAGCATTATGAAAAAAAAGAATAAACTCTATGAACGACAAAATCATAAATTACTTTTTGAAATTGTTTATTAAAAAAAAAACCTATAGTAAATTACTATCCATACTGCACAAAAAGATCCAAAACTAAAATTCTGTTGGCTTTCAGGGAGGGAGAGGAAATTGTGCTATTCATAACACTAGTCTTCAAAGTTTTAAATAACGTTTTCTTATTCGTTGGCTTAACAACTTATATTAAATTTTGTTTCAACCACTAATTGTAATTTAAATAAGGGGTAATTGGGTTATCATTATGAGGGATGTATATCGATTTATAGGTCACTGTCTTATCCTATTAGATCCCAGTTTAGCTCCTGGTTGTTGCACTTCTTATGAATATATTTTTGTCTAATTTTTAAGAGTGATGCATTTGGATTAAACGATAGGCATTAACTGATAACATCTTCTGGGCTCCCTCAGATTCTATTTCAAATCCGTGCTTAATCCATTAAAATTTTTGTTATAATACATTTTTAATATGTTACCATAAAAGCAAAGATTACAAACCTAAGCTGATAATTCAATAAAAATAAAAATAAAGTACAAAGTTCAAACGAGTATTCATTAAAAGTTACCGAAACATCATTTGACGATTTTACTTAATTATTTAAGATAATTGTTTTTGAAGGCATATGTAAAAAAAAAGTATCCACTCGAAGCTAATGAGTTCGAATCAAGGCCCAATACCGCATCATAAATAAAGACATCAAAACTGCTTAAAAAAGGGAGAGGTCTTGGCCATAAACAGGTGCAGCCCTGAAAATTACCTATAACCTATAAAAAGGTTGTGCAATCAAAAGGTTATGGATGGAAGATACACCAATAAAAGACCTCGTGGTGTATCCTGTCCTCTAGAACTAGGTTATCAGAGTTAAGTATGGCAGGTGTCTATCTTGAATGACGAATGAGAAAATAAATATTCCCACACCCATATAACAATGTTGAACTTGAAAACTGTATAAAAAGGTTTTTGACTCATTCATTCATGTTAAGATTTGCACAAGTAATTGAAAGCAAAGAATCATTTCGATGTTTATTTATTACAGAAAAAAATGTATTGTATCAAAAAAGCTAAATACTATATTTAAGTTTAGGGAGTGTTTAGATGATGAAGCAATTTCTTTTTTAAAATCAATAATTGTATTTAAATTGAAAGAATTATTTACAGAAATTAAAATATTTTTTAAGAATCATTTCTCATTACTAAAATTATTTTTGTTGTTTTCTAAAAGAACTACTTTTTGAGGGACCAACTAGGTTACCTACAAGAAAAAGGAAGTCCTACAAAATATTAAAAGTAAACAACGTTTTAGTTTGAGGGCATATAAAACCATAATATGTAAAATTTCCTTTATCCACTTTTCATTTTGTCTTCTTATTTCTTGATTTTAATTGATTATTCATACTCAAAAAAAAACTGAATAACATTGTATTTCAATATCTGAAAATTTCCTTTATTTCTACTGTATAACTAATTAGGTCCAAACACTAAGAAACTATGGCTACACACACACACACACAACTAATTTTTAAAATTTTGTTTGTCTTATTTACTATGTAATGTATAATGTACATTGTACCATAAATACGTACAAGGTAATATCTTGTAGTTTTAAGGGGAAATGAAAAAAGATCCAGCAAAAAGATATAAATTATTTTGAAATTTCAGCATTTAAATACAACTGAACTAGGTATCTATTTAGTAGATCAATCCTATTAAAATATTGTCCAGAAAAATAGTAATACGTGTTTTGAACTTCAAATAACATATACCTGAGCTGGATCTTTAAATCATTTTAGTAGTGAGCCAGATAGGGGTGAGCCAACTTTCCACCAATGAGAGCACAGCATTTTATGAAATGCCGCGCTGTGATTGGCTGAAATTCGGCGC
>LS057390.1:0-10999 GCA_900241095.1 Acartia tonsa
AATAAGGTGGTATCGTACATAAAAAATTAACTTTAACAAACAAAAACATTTAAAGTGCCACTAGAGGCCTCTAGGGGCGTAGCCGCTAGTTTATTTCATAAAGTAATCGAGAAACTTAAAATAATGCTTAAAATTGCAGACGAACAAACATAAAAGTACTTTGCTTTAAAATTGCTCTTTAATAATTTTTTCATTAATAAACCACCTACAGTGAAAATTTCAAAACTTGAACCAATATACCAATGGATATATTATTACTTGGATGGCACACCAGATTTTAATTTTCTCCAATAATAGAAACTTGTAGCTGGCTAAAATAACGATTCCCCCATCCAACCTCTTTACCCCATCCCCTTCCCTCCTGCTGAATAAACAAATTGACCAATAAATTATGTTTATGTTAGCAACCTAAGTTAACGACGATTTTTCCCCTGTCATGACATCCACATAAATTGTAGATCCATTAACCAATATAGCTACCCTGAAGCGGCCGGATTGTGGTTAATTTCCTATAAATGTATGAAGATTATTATGAGTAGAATGAGCAAAATCATTCTGCCACCTAATCGTTCTATTTTAAATCAATCTTTAATGTATGAAGTTGTTCTTACAATGACGTAAAGATATTTTAGCAACATTTTATATCATGAAGAATAAAAGTATAACCCAGAAAACTACCTGGCCCAAGTGGTGGGGACCTTTTTCGTCTACTAGCATATTGCTTTATACTCCTTTGAACGACTTAGCTGTCTTTATATATCCGACACTATTAGCTGATTGCAAAGACCTTATTGAGAGCCGGCACAGGTTACCAACCCGGGGTTAAAGTTAAAAATAGCTCATGCCTTTATTTTTCTACTTTAATGATTAGCTTAGCTCTTATATAACTGATATTTTTAAGTTAGATTGTAGCAGCACTGATTAAAAATGGTTTTACCACCATGGCACTCTACCTAATTATTCTATATAAGTATCTAACCATCCCAGGGTTCTAAAGGGATAAGACATAGGTCGATAAATTGATGCATATCTCCAATGATGATATACAAAATTGCCCCTATGTAGATTACAATTAGTGGTTGAAACGTTTGGACACTCAACTTAATGAACTAACCAATCAAAATTAAATGAAAGTCCCCAAAGTTGTTAAGCCAACGAGTAAGAAAACGTTATTTCGAGGCTTTGGGGACTAAGGTAATAAACAGCCCATTGTACCCTCCCTCCCTGTATCCAACCAATAATATTGAGCAACATTGTCTTCCTCGTAAAACAGCAAAATTTTAATGTTTAAATTTTATACACACATTGAACTAAATGATTTAACATAGTTTTCTATCCTTTTATTATAATCCTATTGATAAAAATAGTTGTTTTTTGTTAGTTCGTTAATACCTCGCTAATAATAATAATACCTAAATCGATTGTCCAGCATGGTTTTATGCTATTTTATTTAAGCACCAAGTATTGGAAAGGTTTTTAGCTCTAGTTTTTAATATTAAGTAATACGAGTTTTTATTGTAAAAAGCTAAATATTTAAGGGTATTGAGCCATATTTTTCATGGAAACCTTGATGGTTTAAGGCTATAAACTTTTCTGATATCAAAGCCCCTTCGAGCTATGGACATTACTTGATGTTTGGCTATTTAAACCAAATTTAACATTATTGTAAATTCCCTTTAATTGTTCTATTTGTGATTTATCATGTTATGATATCATTTATATACAGGAAACCAGAGTATATTGAAGTTGGGAGAGTGAGAGTGTTTGTCTTCTCTTAAAAAAATTTTGATTTTTTTTAATACTCTGTTTTTCTGTTGCTTTGGATTATTAAAAAATGTTCAACTGCTGTTCCCTTAAATATTGATTATTACCGTCTGGCGGCTGTGCACTCGCAGGCTGCTGCTAGTAAGTAATGACAGCCGCTTTGATCAAGCAGCTTCTACGTGTTAAAAAGTATCAATCAACGCAATTTAAGTATAATTTTTAAATTTTAACTTGCAAAAATGATTTTTAAAACCATAGTCATTCTTTATGAAAGAGCAATCTTAGATTCCCTTCTTAAGAAAAGAAAAGAAATATCTAAGGCCCCACTATTTTGATAACAGAAAAGTTTTCTGGATTCAAATATAATACAAGACCCACAATGAAAAAGTAAATAATGCATATTAAGATTATTAGATCAATGTTCCCCTAAGAGTAGGTATTAACTTAAATTTTCTTTTCGTAATCATCTGTCCTATTCAAAAATTTTATTTAAAAGAACATATTTCCCGATCTTATAGAAATTTTAGCTTCATTCATTATAAATCCAATACAGCGTACAGAGAGAATGGATGTTCAGTTGAAAACTATGGATAAGAAAATGGATATGGAATACACGTAGATATTATGGCAGAGAAATATTGTCGTCAATTTAGGTTGCTAATATGAACATCTTTTAATGGTCAGTTCGTTCATCCAGTAGGAGGGAAGGATGGGGTAAAGGGGTTGAATGGAGGGAAAAATGTATAAATTTATTTTAGCCAGTGCGAGCATCACTTTATCAGAGTACAAGAAAATCTATTGCAACATTCAAGTAATAATATATCGATTAGAAAAATAAACAAGGGTGCCAACTGTTTTCACAGGGAATATTTTCTAATGACTGTAAAGTGGCAAACGAAGCTTCACCATAAAGCCTAATCAGTCTAGCAGTTACAGATATCTAATAGAGTATGCAATAGCATTTTTAGAGCAAGATTTTTCTTGAGATTTTGAATAATAACAGTTATTTATTGGTTAGTATTATAGCCAGCTTTCCGCGAATATAAAAATGAAAACTTACAACATTAAAACCAGTTGTGTTAGCCCCGAGGTGCCGAATGTCATAACAATACATGATTTTTCAGTATAGATTAGAACATGTCTAATCCAGTGGATTTTAATCGGTTTCGAATCAATACTGGGAATGAACTTTTTAATTTCAAATGAACTTCCCTTCTGTATGATATGTAAGTGGTTATTATTGGGTGGCAATAGCATATTGCCAAACAGTGGGCGATTTATCATTTTAAAGCATATTAATACCACTTCCTGGGAATATATAAAATAAAATATTTTGAAATTGTGATTTATAGTTTTGATGCATAATGAATGAGCTCGGCAGCCGCCAGAGTGCTGGATGTCAAATATTTTTCTAAACAAGGTAAACCCTAATCTAGCAGAGTTATATTAGCGGTTAACTAGTGAATTCTAATATCTAGCAGCTACGCCCCTAGAGGACTCTGGGTGCACCTAAGGTGGAGGGATAAGCCGACACACCCCACCCTATTTTTTTCAATTTTTGTTTTAAAAGAATACAATTTGGGAGAGAGACAATTTTTTGGTGGTGGTACCCTCCTCCAAAAACCTCCCCCAGGTCTACATTGTGTTAAAGGAGGATAATATCGGTTCAGCGGTTAGCAATAGACTTCGGCACACACACAGACAGAAATCCTATTACTTTTTTTCATTAATTTAGGTAATTTAAGAAAAGAAAAAAATTGCTTAAAATAATATTTCTTTTTTTTCGGCAAAAATCTACAAAAAAAGACATAATCTTTTTTTTAATTGAAACATCAAAGGGCTAATAATTAAGACCTTATTAAACCCTTTTAATATATTCCTCTAATAATGTGTAAATTAATCACTAGCCTTATCTATTTAATATATCATTGCTATGCCAAGACAGTGGCGAATTAGAGTAGACTCAAGTTTGCTGGTGGAGCTTAAATAATTTAGAGAACTAATTAAAATTCAAATATTTATTGGGACAAAACAAAATTTATTAATGACAATTACATAAAAAAATAGCCTTTTCTTAAGAAAATACATTTCTTGAAACAAAACCTTGTTTATATAAAAAAAATTTCTCGCTTCACTCATCAATTTATCAGAAGCTTTTTGTCTTTTAATCATAACTTTGCTCTATTAAACTAATATCTATTCACTATCCCCACTGAAGTTAGTTACTACTGATACGCCGCTGCTAATGATCCAGGGTTTAATTAATTCAAAATTATCATTCTAGATCAAACATAGTTTTTGCCCTTTGAGTGAGCGTGTGTGTGGATACGTGTTTGTTTGAAATGGGCCTAAAATGGATTTAGATCGACCAAACAATGTCTTTGGACACAAAGAATATTCTACAAGGATTAGATTTTTTAACAATGTCTGCAATTTCTGCCTTGATGCAAAAAGTCTATTCTTAAATATATATATTTTTCATATTTTCATTAATTAAATCTCAGAAAAAAATGTGGATAACTTTCATTAATTACGGTCAAATTAATTAACAATTCTTTACTCGCCCTCTTTTTACCTGCTACAAAAGGCAGATCTTATCCACAAATAAGAGGGAAATTACAGAAAAATCCATATAGTTTTTAAAAATTATTTAAGGATATTTCTTGTCAAATCTTAAATACTTTAATTATAACAGGGAAAACATTGTTTAGGTTGCTAACATGGACATCATTTATAGGATAGTTCGTTAATCCAGTAGGAGGAGAGTGAATGGGGTTAAAATTGGATCGTGCGGGATTATTTTTTTAGACAGCAACAAGTTTCGCTTTATTAGAGTACATGATAATTTGATGTAAGATCCAAGTTATAATAAATCCATTATTATTTCATAATTCGATGCAGTCTAATGTTAACTCTAAAATTCATGTACCCCCAAAAAAAAGTCAATTCATCTTGCGCTTAAATTATCTTTAGAAGGATCAAAACTTTTTTTGTATTTGTTTTGAGGGGTGATAAAAGAGTTATTATTCATAGACTTTCCCAGATTTTTATAAAAGAGTAAGCACAGATTTTCTTGATTTTTGTGCAGAGTAGCTGCTTTGACTAAAATATGTAAAATTAATTAGCTAAATTTATATTTACTTGTTTTAATTGTAAAAAACCTTATCTATGTCCAAGAGCAGAATGTTTATTATTTGTTTATGCTGCACTGTAAAGCTTACATAGGTCCTGGTAGATTGTTTTGGTAGAGGGTACAACTAGCCTCCTAAAGAAGCTCTTCCTGTAGCTGTGTTTAGTGCCCTAGAAAAATGGGGATAGATGTCACAGCTTTTGGCCTACCTATTCTATTGACGTAATAGTAGAGGGAAAGAGAAACGGAAGGGGAAGAGAAACCCGCTAGAAATAAGATGGGGGATAGAGTATTTCCTGACGTCAATAGAATGGGTAGGCCAAAAGCAGTGACATCTATCCCCATTTTGCTAGGGCACTACAGACAGCTACGCACTCCCTATAAAAAGTAACCCATTCCCCCTTCAGCTTGAAAGTGCCCTAACAGGCCTATATTATGTTTTGAATTAATAGGATGATTCAATCGATCGTGTTGAATTAAAAACCCCAGGAAGTAATTTTAAAAAAAAATCTGATGCTGCTTCCCATTATTTATGTGAAGTAGTTTGCCCAGAAATTTTTATTTTTGGGGGGTTGGGGGTGTCCCACCTCCCACGAAAAAAAGCTTAAAATCACCACAGGACCAAGAGGTATATACCCTGAATAGTAAAATCCGATCGGTTCAGTGGTTACCGAGATCTTAAGGGACGGTCAGACGGACAGACAGACAGACAGACGGACGGACAGACAGACAGACATTTAGCTACTTTGTATTATTAGATAACATATGCTTGAGTAATGCCATGAAGACAATACAATCTAAACATCTAAAACTATAAATAGTTTTGATCTGTCTATTATTATTTGTCTATTATGTTGTAGTCATTAATTTTTATGCTAATCATTTATGTTTAACAAACTTTCTGCCTTTCTTAGGGTAAAAAAAGTTGAGGTACATTTTTTACAGTATGACTTCGAAACCAATTAATATCCGCTGGATTAGAACCGGTTCTAAGCCATTTTGAAAATCGAGTATCGTATCATGTTATTTCTAATTATTTCAATATAAAAATGTAAAATTGTAATATTAAACCAGTTTTGTTTGACCGTGCCTTCGGCATCTCGGGGCTAAACTAGTTTTAATAATTGTACATTTTATATTCACGGAAAGCTGTTTATAATACGTTGTGATAAATAACTATTCTATTGCTTCGTTGCATTGGTCAAGGGATCCTTTAGTTTGTTAGTAATGATCGTAAGTCCGCCAAGTAAAACAGTAAATTATAAAATATTTATCTTGCTTCTTTTATGAAGTTTATCTTGCTTCTTTTATGAAGTACATGATAAATATTATTAAATAGGAATTTACTAATATCTTAAGAATCAAATTAACTTTTGTTTTTAAGAAACTTTCATAAAAATAAATCAACGAAAAAAAGTATTTTAATTTATATATAAGCTTGACTCCATTCTATAAATAGGTATACTTAAATAAAACATTTCTCAATAGATAAGTTTACAAATTTTAATACATTACTAGCTACTGCATTCCTAGCATCTAGGGTCTTTGTATTCAAAAGGGAAGGAATTGGCAGAAAAATAATCTAAAACCATCTTAAATCTAAAAATGATATCCTAAAATTATCCTGGGGCCTATGTGAAGCTTTCTTGAAATCGAGAATACGGTTCAGTAGTTCTAGAAAACTTAAGCTACAGATAAAAAAAAACTTTACTACTTTATGAAATGGGGTATTAGGTTTGTCTTTAAATCAATGTTATTTAACAATAACTCATTAGTATATATCTTGTTATCAAATATTTCAGTATTTAGGTAAACTTTCTTGTTAAATAAGTCAAGGACTCTTTGCCTTAAGGTCAGAGAATATCCTATCATATAAAGAAGTAAGCTTTTATTGTTTGTAGCGAAGAATCTCGCTAACCGCTAAACCGATATGGTTCTCCTTAACAGCTAAGCTTCTTGTAGGTCTTGAGATGGTTTTAGGCTATCTTTATTAATAACTTTATTATTAATCTAAGTAAAAGTAACAAATTGTCTTTTTTTTGTGAAGGTCGACTTCATCCAATCGCCCTTCCCAAATTGCTCCTAGAGGCCTCAAAGGGCATATCGGTTATATCAAAAATATTGTAATTGGATCTTAAAAATAATGACTTTAATCACTTTAATTTTCAACTTTAACGTAACCTAAACCTAGATGATATGGTTAGGTTAGGTTATTATACTGTTGTACCCCCTGTGGGGATCAATCAGAACTAGGTTCAACCCATCAGGGGGGCTTTAGGGCGGTGAGGGGAAATTTAACCAAAAATTTCCCTGATTTTCTTGTTAATGAATTTTTTTTGTATTGTTAAATTTTTTTAAAGCTGACTTTTATTGAATATACAAATGGAAATAACTTTTCTAAATGACAAAGTAAATAAAAACCAGAAAAAGAAAGAAGGGTATAGTCCCTTTCATAACATCGCACCTTAAGGGGCGATTCTTCGTATTTTTCACAGTAGCTTTCATCCTATTTCTAGCCCCTGCGGGGGGCTCTAATCCTGCGGGGCCAATTACCTAACCCTGTGGGGCAATCACCTAACCCAATAAACCTAACTTAACCTAAAATAACCTATAAAAAGCCATTTTAAAAATACGACGAATCGCTCCTTGTGGGGCGATGTAATGAAAGGGACTATTCCAAAAAAGTGTTTTGTTATATGAGCTAATGGGGCGAGAAGTTAAAAAAAATATTTTCTTTTTCTTTGCTAACATAATCTTTTTCGTTTTAGTTCTTATATTGAAATATAAGAGGCATCTAGGGTAACCTTAGGTGGGGAGGGGAGGAAGTCGTCCCTCCCTTTCCCATGTTTGTTTTAAAAAGAAGCTACATTGTAAAGGAGAGCCATATCAGACCAGCAGTTAGTGAGCCACTTGATACAAACACACAGACAGACATCATATTACTTTTATATAAATAGGTAATGTTCTGTTTTTTTCAGAAAACTTATCTATGATCCTTGAAACACTATTAGACAGGAATATCAAAATATTAAACAAATTAATCATTTTTTTACCTAATAATATTCACAGGGAATATTAGGTAGTTTCCTGTCAAATAAAAGTGGACCATTAACAAATATTTTCAGGATATATTCAGAGATGGATGGAAGATTGGGCTGATTATTAAACTAGTTTTAAAAGTCTTATAATAACGTTTACTTATTCGTTGGTTTTACAACTTTGAGGACTTACTTTTATAGAATTTTGATTGCTTGGTTCATTTAGTTGAGTATTCAAACATTCCAACCACTTTTTGTAAATTTTTTATGTCATCATTGGGGATGTACATCAATTTGTCTGCCATTGTCTTATCTCTTTAGATTTATAGGCAAAAGATGGATAGAAAAACGATCTAAAATACTATCTATTGATCAATCTTTCACCATATTTTTACTCGAATAAAGTAATACTACCATCTGGCTAAAATAACGATTCTGCCCATCCACCCCATTTTGCACCATCCTATCACCTCCTACTGGATGAACGAACTGACCAATATTAATTAAATTTGTCAATATTAGCAAACTAAATCCTCCTATTTTATTCTCCTGCTATCAAAATTTTTCAGTATATTATTATATGTATCTATCTATCAATGAATATGTTCAAAGCTGAATGTAAAACAAGGATGAAAAGATCTATAAGTAGTGAAGCTTACAGGATCAAAACAAGAGCTTAAAAGTAGGAAAATGAACATTTTTTTTACAGTTTTTCAAAGACTTTTATAAAGTTTTGGTTTCTAACTCATATGGCTTTATGAATAGATGAAATATAGACAGACCATGAAAATGAGTTATTGATTACATAATACATAAAATACAGGATGCATAATCAGGACGTATTTACATTCAAAATTTGTTTATAACGACGCTTCGCATATAACCTTGTACCTAGTAGTCATATAAATCCATATTCCAACAACCAAGTCAATAAAATTATTACATTATAAAAAGATTGAATTCAATTGGACAATTATAACAACCCTAAATTAACGATGCGGAACAAGGACTATTAGGCTTTTTTTAGGGGGTTAGTATGAGGGGTTTTAAATTGGTTTAAGGGGTGTTATCTAATGTATCTTAAAATTTTAAGAGGGATAATCTGAGAGGTTCAAAGTTTAAGAAGATAAACAACCCTCCCCCACCCCCCTTGGACGTTTATAATGCGAACGGACATACCGACCGAGCCTAATTATATAAAAGCTTTGCTTCTAAAAAAAAGTGCATAAAAGAGGAAATAGAAATGCTATGAAAAAGTAAAATGATGAAAAAGGAATTTGAATTAATAATGAACCTTAGATCAGGGGTTTTAAGGGATAGGACACTGGTAGTTGTATTTCTTTTTCTTCCCAATTCTTTGTAGAGTCAAGGGATAAAACAATGGCCAATAAATTTATGTGCATTCCCAATGATAATGCACAAAATTACCCCTTCAGTATATTAAAATAAGTGGTTGATCACTTAACTTAACCAACCAATCAAAATTCACCAAGTCCCAAAGTTGTTAAGCTAATACGTTTTTTTATAAACTTTGGGGACTAGTGTAATAATCGTCTTCTGTCATGATTGTCAGGGGAAAGAAAGGATTGTAAATTAAACAATGTTCCATCTAAATTCCTGATATATATGCAAAATAAAATTCAAGAATAGGATAAAGACTCGTAAAAAATAAATAGTACACCTAATACATTTTTGGGAAGATATTTGTATCTGCAATTGTAATATCCCTCTTTGCAAATTAAGCTCTTTTTCTCGTTAACATTAAACGAGGATGACAACAACCATAAAAAGCAAAGCGCCTGAAATATCTTTAAAATTCTCAAAGACTTTGATGGTCAGTAGAATTTTCTAAAAATGAAGCAAAAAATATTATTATTTCAAAGGGATGGTACGTTGACGAATCGACCAATCAAACACATTTCTCCAATAGGTATTTGAAGTGTCTGGCAGACGGATCAAAAGTAATGGCACATAAGTCAAAAGAAATTTGGGTATAGTCCCTTTCGTGGTAACTCCTCTTAAGAGGTGTTTCGTCGTGTTTTCACAGTAGCTTGATAGGTTAGTTTAGGTAAGGTTATTTTAAGTAGGGTTAGGCAATTGGCCCCGCAGGGACTAAAAATAGGGGAAAGACTCCTTTAAAAATTCGAAGAAAACGCCTCTTAAGAGGCGTTTTCTTCAAATGGGACTATACCCGAAATTTTTGTTGTCTATTTTTAATAACAACTGAGAAAACTGTATTTACCACACATGAAGTCAATGTCTATTGAAGAAACCGACAGACCAACGGACCAAGTATGTTATGTACTAGATGATTATAAGTATTGAGATAACTTTTTAGGATAACCATACCTATCATTTAAAATATGTTTTTTGCATATATTTTATTTGAGTAAAAAAACATGAGTATTATTACATATATTCAAAATATTTTTTGTAGTGAAGCTACTCTAAAAGAGAAGCTGTCTGTCTGTAATGCTGTTTTCTATTCCACTTTAATCTATCTTTACCTCTCCCGCCTTACTTCTCTCTCTCTCTCTCTCTCTCTCTCTCTCTCTCTCTCTCTCTCTATCTATCTATCTCTCTTTCTTCCATTTTCTTTTTACTCTCCCTTCTTAATCTCTCTTTCTTTATACTTTTCTCTCATTTTCGCTTTCCCTATTTATCTATCTATCTCCTTTTAACTTTCTCTATCTATCACTTTTTAATTTTCTCTATCTATCTATCTGTTTTTCACTTTCTTACTTTGATTTTCAATTCTTTCTCTATATGTAAATTTATTTCCCACTCTATCTCTCTTTCTCTCTATGTATGTATGTATGTGGGGGACTGCCATTTACACATCCAGCAAATTTACAGTGGAAGTGTTTTCGCCAGTGCAATGGATGTGTTTATGACAAACTGAATTTTTACTGTATAAATGACAGTAAAATCGATTTTCATGCCATAAATACATCCAACACTGGCAAAAATACATCCAATATTTTTATACATATGTCAAAAATACATCTGACACTGGCATTTACACATCCATACTTTTTCAATTATATGTCATAAATACATCCAACAC
>LS057391.1:0-10997 GCA_900241095.1 Acartia tonsa
TCTATGCGCAAGTCCCCAAACTCAGTCAGAAACTGCTAAATTCTTGCACATTCCCTTTAAGCCAGTCCCCAAAGTCTAAGACTCCTAAAAATTGAATATTCGATCCATTGTCCCCTCCCTTACTCCCTGTATAGAAAGGATCTAGTACATGAAAGGATATAGGATATACGTGGATATATTGACAGGGAAAGTTTGTCGTCAATTTAGTAACATGGAACTCATTTATTGGTCAGTTTGTTCATTCAGTAGGAGTGGAGAAATGGCGTAAAAAGGGTTAATGAGGGTATCGTTTATTTAGCAAGTTGGAAGAATCCCTAATTTATTAGAGTACATGAAAAGATGGTGCAACATCTAGGCAATTAATATCTATTAATATTTCAGAGTTCCAGATGGGATCATTCAAGAATAAGCAACTCCTGCCATGTTTATGAGGTATTATCAACTTATCAATATGTATAGAGTAGCTTAGTTCCCTTGGTAGCAGAGCACAAAAAGCCATAGACAAATTTTAAGTTAATTTTTAAGCAAACGTTCAGTGGTCTTGAATAAAAGACAAACAATGAAATAAAATTCTAGAGAAAACTAGAAAATATATCTTAAATAGGAGTAGAGAAAATGATATTTTCTTTGGAACAAGAAATCTAATTTTTGTACCATTACCTTTAAAAACTGTTTCAACAGCTGTTTTAAACCAGTCAAATTGCCATAGATATAAGTTCTTAAAATGCTCTTGTCTGAAGGAAATGTTTCAAAAAATCGGAAATCTGCCTTAAATAGCAGCTAAGTAAATCCATTTTCCCCATGGCGTTATGGATGGACAGACAAAGTAAATTATAGAGTAGCTGCGTTACTATTGAAAACAATATTAGTACATTACAAGTCATTTATTCAAATTTTTAGTTATCACAGTTAAATTTTACACATATTAGGTCAGGACGATTAAAATTGAATATCACTATAGTATGTAGCATAGTCGCTAAGAATAGTGGCTCTAAACCTGGCGATTCCGCGGGTTTTGTAGTTCACATTGTTGCCCACAAAAAAGCTAACTCTGGTCTTGGGAGAGGGGTCCCTGTGGGCCAGGAATGCGGCGCCGTTCTGACACTCCATCTGCTTTATCTTCCTGTTCTGGTTGATCATGGGGAAGGTGATGGGGTCGAATCCCATGGTGTAGGCCGCGTTCACCTCCAAGGCAAAGCCCTTGATCTCCTTGGCCATTCTACCTGGCACTTGCTGAAAATAAAAATTATAAGAAAAAAAATGAAACAAATACTTAGTTTTCAGTATCGCTCAAACCAGTTTCTTATCCAGTGGACATTAATCGGATTCGAAACCATACTGTAAATTTTTAAAATAAATGGAGACTTAAAGCCACTTTTGGTTTAAGATATTAATAGCGTAGCTTATCTATAAATTGACATTAGATTACAAATAAAGATATTCATATTTATGAATTAAAAATTTAAAACCTAAGATTAAACTAATTGGTAGAAAAGTTAAGCACTGGTAGTTTTATCAAGCAATAAAAGTTTAATTGAAGTCAAGCAAAGTGCTGTGGATTTCATAATTATTTAAAACCCTATGCCCCATCTCTTCCTGGCTGCAACCATAAAAAGAAAAATTGAAAAAGCTCTTAAATCTCTTACCTTGGCTTGAATTATAAAGAAGACACCATCAGGGGGAAGAGCAGCAAATTCTTGGTTCCTGACAAAAAATTGGGAATTAAACTGAATAGAAAAAAATATTAAATTAGTTTTTAAAAATATTTTAGGCGCATTAGGATATCTGAAATGTTAATCTTTAAGTTGTACTCTTCATATAAGCCTTATGGAGGACTTGAAACGATTTTAGGCCACCTAAAAGAAAGAGGTGAAACAACTATTTTTACTTACAAAGGATCAAGCAGTCTCTTCTGGTTGAGCGGGAACATGTGAACCTCAAAATGTTCTTTCCAATCCTAAAATCAAAAGATTTGTTTCATATTCACCAGCAATAATAAAGATATAACTAAATCTGTAGGTTATACATTCTAGGAGATTCTGAAGTCAATTTCCCACTCATAGTATATGCATATAACAAACTTTTAAAGGATAAGATATCTTATATAATAATGTCAGTTGAGGTTAATATAGATTTAGGAGCTGTGTAATTGTATGAATAGCATCCTGTAGGGGTCAAAAAAGCTTTATAAAACATTGAAACATTCCAAGAGTGTAAACACACGTTTTAAAATAAGAAAATCAACTGAAATAAAAACCAGAAGTGAATTCTTAAAAAAAAACTTTTGTCTCACTAAATCAGTTTGGATTTTAGGGAGGCAAATTTTTTGAAGAATTCACTTTAGATTGATATTTTAAAAATTGTTCAGATAAAAATATCCAATAATAGCTTTACGATTAACTTATATATTACCAATTATATATATCATACGTAAAATTATGATATCTTTTTAATTGAACTTCAGACAAAAATGAAATGTATCTTCGTTTATGAAATAAAGCTTACAGAAATATTAAACTAATATTAAAAGAAAGCACACATTAAAGTAAAAAGAGACTTACCCCCTTTTGTGCCTGCAGGCCCGAGTGCCGCGGAGTCAATGTACAAATCGGCGGACCCATTGGCAAACCATTTGCTGCGGTCAAAAAGTACAAAACTAAACTTAGGATCTTAATCATGTTGATCAACTACAATAATTTTAAAATCAAGTCACAGTTACGTAGATTGAGTGAAGACTAAAATAAATTAGAAAATAATTGCAATGTTTTAAGTCCAAAAACAGGTTTTTAAAATTCAAGTATAAAATTTTGAATTTTGAAAATTAATTTAGATATAATTTTTTAAAGAATAGATTACCAAATAGATAACGTGATTTTTTATCTTTCATTAAAATATATTTTTGAAATTTGATTTAAAATTTTACCCTCTATTGCCGACAACAGATTTTAATTAATGTATGCAGTATTTTAATTTTTAAATTACAGCATTCAAGATCGATGATGTTCAAGGATGGAGGGGGCGATGTTTACCCCTCCCCTCAATAAATTTTGGTTTGAAATCAGCTGTTTGGTTTATTTAGGAGGAATTTGAATTACAACCCCGAAATATATTTTCTTTGCATTAATCGCTTGAATGACTATAGCTACATTAATTTACAGCTAGTAACAGCATGTGTTTCTGTCTTTAGATCAGACTTTCGCCAACCGCTGACCCAATATGGTTCTTCTTTACAGTAATGCTTCTTATAAGTCCATTAAAGGTTTATAATTTTTATGGGGGAGGATACCCATCGTTCCTAGAAAAAAAACTCAAAGTAAAAGTAGAAGGTCGACAAACCCTCCTCAATTTACCTCAAAGTGCCCCTAGAGGCATCTACTCTATCTATATTTGTATAGGATTTTATTGATGTGGAAGAAAAGGACGAAGCTAAAATATCTTGTATGAGGACTAAATGGGTTTCTAAAGCCAGGTATTTTTTTTTCAATAGCAAAGATATCCTTTAATATAAAGTAGTATGTTTTTTTTAATGTATTTTAAGATCTCACTAACTACTGAACCAATTGGGTTCGGTATTTTAGAGCTTTAAAGGGTTCCTTGGTTGGCTTTATATTTTATTTGATTTAAGTCTTGGGATGGTTTTAGGCTATTTTTCTGCTCTTTATGTAAGGTATGTTGGTTGTGCGGTGGTTATATTCATAATTTGATACCACAGCTCACAAATAAAACAAGTCTATTCTATAAAGTAGTAAGTTGTATGTTTGTGTGTGTGTGTGTGCGTGCGTGTGTGTGTGTTTGTAAAGGGAGGGGGGGGGGAATTGTGTAAATAATGCCAGATATGTTAGCAATAGTCTAGGGAAGGTTTTTGTCTCTTGGGTTTCCTAAAGAAAAAAAACATTCCCGCAACTGTATGTTGCTCGTCAAATCCCGTTCAACACACATTAACCAAGAAGAACTTTTAACGGAGCAGCGAAAATTTTCCTCTTTTACAAATTTTAATATGTTGAAGGGTTGTTATAAAAATCGCACAATCCCAACATATTGACAGGCAAAAGGACAGACAGAAAACATTTTTAAATAATATACTGAAAAAGACCAACAACAAAAATGAATTAAATTTTTAGTTTGAGGTTTAAATAGAACACATATTTTATTAGAAACTAATTAATACACTAAAATTAAGTCAAATAATTAGATTTATGATAGCTTAAAAATTTGTTATCCTTGTTATTTTTAGGTTCGATGATGCAGATTCTGTTCCATTTTATCTTCAACCATTCAAAGTTGAGAAAAACAATATGACATATATAGGTAAATTGGCAACTCTCCTAGAACCTCCAACCCCGCATATTTTTAATAAATTAAAAATGAGGGAGGGGGGAGGTAAATTTTTGTGTATTACTGTTTTACTTCAGGTCAAATATAGGTCCCTTAAGCTTATGCAGGGCTCAGCAGCTGGGACTAAGCATCAAATTCAAATCCGTCTGGATGCTTTGAATTTTTTTTAAAAATGGAATGCCATAATCGGGTGAGGTTCAGACTTCCAGCTGAATTTTAAAATTGTATAACGTTTAATTCCCTGAGGCTTACTGGCGGTTAACGCGCGGCTGCAGAGCACTGCAGGTTAGGAAAAAAACTATCCTTCCTCCTTATTCTATTTTTATAAATTGTGTGGAGGGGGAAGTAGACACTTTAAGAGAATGATACTAGCTGTATTAAAATCTACTGTTCTATTTTCAAAATAATAATTATCAAGCTTTAACAACATTAAACATACTTATCATTATTACATCAGTTTAAAATTTTATAATTATTTAATTTACAATCAAGGGTATGAAGTGAGAATGCAATATGTTGAATTTCATTCAGCTAGGTTTAGGTAAATATTTTAAATTTAATTTAAACAAGGATGACAATATTGATAAGTTGCGAAGCATAAAAAGATAGCGGACAAACAAAGATAATTACAGAGGAGCTTCGCTACTAAAATTTATTTTAAAATTTCTATTACGATAAAATAAATGTTTCAAAAACTTAAATTCAATACTTAAAAATGTTATAATTTAAAATTATAGAATGTGTTTGACGTTAACTTAAAATTTTCTCCTTAGTAGTGAAGCTACTCTTTGTGTCACTTTGACCGTCTATCTGTAATTAGAAATCTGTAGAAAAATATACAGCAAGTTTTTTTTTATGAATATTCCTCTAAAAAAATAAGCATATAATATATAAAACTTAAAGTTTAATCTGTCTAAGTGGTGTGTCTAAATAAATGTATAACTTAATTTCAACTGCTGTTCTATACTTATTATAATCGATACATTTTTACTTGGATGTTGCACCAGATTTTCATGTACTTTATCAAAGAGATGCTCGCAACTGGTTAAAATAGCGATATCCCCCATCCATCTTTGACCCATCCCTTCCCTGCGTACTGGATGAGCGATTTGACCAGACCAATAAATGAGGTCTATATTAGAAGGGTAGTCCCTTGTCAATATATCCACGTATATCCTATATAATTCTTATTATGGATGTTGATTTGATTTGCTTTGATTTCAGGTTTTTAAATCTTCATTATTGTAACAAGCCATTCGGAAAGATTCCACAGAAATGTAAACCAACATGTATGCGGGTGGCCAAGGTAATATACCAGGGATCCAAAGGGATAAGACAATAGACAATAAATTGTTATACATACCCAACCAAAATTGTCCCTTCTGTAGATTTAAATTAATGGCTAAAAAGTTTTGGATGCTTCTAAACTAGCCAATCAAAATTCACTAAAAGTAAACAAAAGTTTGTGTGCCAGCAAAGAAGCGGTTATAAAACATTGGGTACCAGTTTGATTAACAATCTAGTGTCCCCTCCCTCCCTGAACCAGCCAGAAAAGGAACAGTGAACTGTAAATAATCCTTCCTCCCAACTCGTTCTAAAATTGAAAAGCTTGAAATTAATGGAGAAAAGATTAAATCATGAAAAATAAAACATTAGTTAAAATAATAATTTTATTTTTTCTTCATTATTTAATTTAGTCATTAATTATAATTATAATTTAGGGAAAGATTAATTAATCTTCGAATTTTGACAGTTAATATTAATATTAATTCATAATTTTTCTAGGCTAAGAAAAGTCAGATAACAGATTCTCGTGCTTATTTCTCGTACAACTGTGAATTGGGGGCTACTCAGGAATTTTAATACTTAAAACTAATTTTTATACCTTTTCCTCTATTTTTTTGTTGCTAGTGACTTCGCCCTTAGAATCTAGAGGCTTGCTTTTGAAGGTGGGTAGAGATTTTGCGAAATACACAGTCCCAAGACTTTAATTTAATTATAAAAATAGCTTAAAACCATATCAGAACCTAAATCCATATGTCCATTAAAAACATGATGTTTTTTTACTTTTTTGTCATTCTTATTCATCTGATTTTTTAAACAATAAATCATAAGACAATAAGGTACAATATTTTAAACCATGCAAGTCCTAAAAATCTAGTATGTGCTTAAAAAATATCTTAATTTACGCAATTTTGCAACAAATTTATAACAATTTCATAAATTGATATTTTGCTTATCGAGTTTTGACACTCATACAAGGCTCATTGTATTAGTATGTCATACCGTCTGATTTGAGAGCTTCACTTTTATGGAAGTTTTCATTCTTGTTTTATTAACCAATCATTTTTTTTTAACCAAGTTTTAAGTTTAAAGTATCTTTGTCTGCAGGACGAAGAGGGGATCATATTTCCAGCTACTGGGGATACCTACTCATTCAGGTAACCCGCGACCGTGGATCAACACTTAGCGCATTCGCTCGTCATCTGGGAGGCGGTAGGTTTGAGTCTCAGCCTAATACCGCGTCACAATTAAAGACGTTCAAAATTATTCTTACGGCTGCTATGTCAGGTGTGTGACATTAATAGTTAGAGTTGGGGGAATGCCTTGGCCCGAAAACAGGCGCGACCATGCAAAGTTACAACTCCTCAGACAAATTTCGTGCAATCAAAGGGTTGGTTGTCTGTTGGATGTTACTTAACCTTATCCTTGGGTGCTTTACTACCTTTATATGTTGGCAGTTAATCAGGGAGGTAGGAGACATTGGACATCAAATTAATTTGATACTCAAGCTTTTCTAACACCGTAATCTTATTGGTTGGCTCAAAACTTTGGGTTCTTTAATTGAATTTTTATTTTAATGTACAAATGAGGTAATGTTGTTTATCACTATATTTATTTATTTTCAATATTTTCAATAAATTTTTAGTGTATGTATGAAGACAAGAGGAAGGGAAAAAAGGTAAATCATATCATTTATCTTAAGAATTCAAAAAATTACTTCTAAACTAAAGTCTATCTGTCTGATTAAGATATTCATTGGTTTTTAACATATTTCAAAAAGGAAAAGAAATATCTTAATGCAAAATCGTAATTATACTTTTCTTTTCTCATCTCAAATGTTAGGTTATTGCTACGCTACTTATGGATCTAACTTTACTTCTTTCTTCTACTAAAGAACTTTCCTGTAAGCTTACTCAGCCCTAAATTTGTACTATCTAGATATTAGATTCATAATATTTTAAGATGTGGAGAATATATGTTTCTAGCACCTAAAGAAGATACAATTGTTGATGTGGACAAACAAAATCATCAGGTTTTAATCCATCTATTCATTCATCAAGAGATCCATCCATTTATAAATCAATCCATCTATTCATTTATTCATCCATCAATAAATATAAATCCATCTATATTATTCATTTTTCATCCATCAATCAATTCATTTCATCAAATAGCCATCCTTTTGTCCATATATCCATACATCCACCATTCCATCGATTTATCCATTTATCTATCCATCCCTTTATCCATCAATCCATTCATTTATTCATCCATCTTACGATTTATCTATCTTTTCATCCATCAATCAATCTATACCCACAATTCCATCCTTCTATCTCTATATCAATTCATCCATCCATCAGTACATATATTCATCTATCCATTCAGCCATCCACGCACCAACCCTTCTAACCATCCATCTATCTATCCATCCATCCATCTATCTATCCATCCATTAATCCATCCATCAATCTATCCATTCATACACCAGTCAATATATCCATCTATCCATTTAGCCATCCACCAATCAACCCTTCTATTCATCTACCTATCCATCCATCTGTCCCTTTTACTACCTTCCCTTCCAAATATCTATATATACATCCATTTATCCATCAATCTATTTATCCATCCATCCATTTATCCTTCCATTTATACATCTATCCATCAATCCATGCATCCAAGCATCTATCTTTTTTCCATATTTAGGTTATATTATTGGTTGACTGGATGGAGTATGAGGCAAGGAGTGAGGTCATTGTTATCGTTCCTACAAGCCAAGTTATGATACAAGGGTATTTACTTAAGTTTTAGTGAATATAGAAATGTATTTATAATGCTGCCAAAAAAATTAATAAAAAAAATAAAAATGCAACATCAAAATTCCATTTCTGTATATTTCAATAAAACATTCAACAGTTAAAAGATTAATTGCATAATGTGTAAAACTTAATAATAATATTTTTTGCTAACTAAAAGATATAAATTAAAAATTTTCAATAAGTTGATGTTTGATAAATGTGTTCAGATTGAATATCCCATCCTTTATTACAGAGCTGATGTTTTGAGTGTTGAACTACTTCATGATCATGGACATAGATCTGATCAACCTTATGTTGGAGAATCTTGCTGGCATAACAGGTAAATGTCTAGATGATTAATCCTTTGATCTGACCAATAGGAACACAGGAATTCTTTGATCTGACTAATAGGAACGCAGTTATCCTTTAGTCTGACCAATAGGAACACAGGAATTCTTTGATCTGTCCAATAGGAACGCTGTAATCCTTTAGTCTGACCGATAGGAACACAGGAATTCTTTGATAAGACCAATAGGAACACACGAATTCTTTGATCAGACCAATAAACACAGGCATCCGTTGATCTGACCAATAGGAACACAGAAATCCTTTAGTCTGACCGATAGAAACACAGGAATTCTTTGATATGACCAATAGGATCACACGAATTCTTTGATCTGACCAATAAACACAGGAATTCTTTGATCTGACCAATAGAAACACAGTAATTCTTAGATCTGACCAATAGAAACACAGTGTAGGAACAATCTTAGCATTATTGGTTAGGAATTGTACTATTTAGGGAAGTTATTCTTTCATTTCATCTTAAAAAGTTAGGATAAAGGTTTGTTTAGAGGGCATATCATCGTCTAAATATTTCATAACTCTTATTATGGGGTTGAAACATTTGTAACTAATTTTCAAAAAAAAACTCTAGATTTCCCTTTCAGTAGATTAAATTCATTGGTTGAAAAGTTTTGACAATACTGATTTTAAAACAACCAATCAAAATTCAATAATATTTCCCAAAGATCTTAAGCCAACGAATAAGATAACAGAGTTATAAAACTTCAAATGTTCCCTTCCTGCAAAATAGTCGTACAACATTTATTCAAATTTAGTTGTAAGAATGAAAGCAAAACTTTTTTATTTAGACCAACTGCTGCAGTTATACATGTTCAAAATATAACATTTAATAAGATTCCAGAAGAAAATATAAAAGGTAATTTTTATTAAACAAGGATGACAACATCCATAAAAGCGAAGCTCTGAAACGGTATGACCGACGAACATTAACTCTTGTATAGTGTCAGAACTGAATATACAAAATAAGAATTTATAAGTTTTGACAAAAATGTTCGTAAATTTGTTGCAAAATTTCTTAAATAAAAAATTCTGTTTAAGGACATACTGACATTTTTAGGACTTGATTATAGAGATGCTTCTCTCATAATATTATACCTTATTTTAATTGGAATCATTAAACCAAAAATCAGATCAATCGGATGATTTTATCACATAAAAAATTGTTGTTAAAAGAGTTATAAACAAAATGTTTAAAATGGACGTACGGACATTCTGGTAACGATTATAGAGTTGCTAATTACTACAGAAATCATCATGCAAAGTTTGAAATCGATAGGACAATTCTCACATGTCTAAATTATCGAAAAAATCTATCCGTTACGGACTGACGGACGGACTGACTGACCCTAATTATAGAAAAGCTTCGCTTTTACAAACTGAACAAAAGCCTTTTATAGTGCCCATAAAAAATTAAGCCATACTGGCCTTCCATTGGTAAATTAGTCAGTGTCATTGGTCATTTGTATTGTATGACATAATTTTGTATAGGCACTATAAAGAGCTTCATTGAACATATCGGGCCTAATCCTATAGAATCCAAGGCTAACCTGGAGTTTCTTAAGTCTTCCATATTTCTTTTAACCATCCCCTATAGACTTAGGAATATTTCAGATGATGGCATAGTAAAATTTGGGTCCGTTGATTTTAAAATGAAAAAATTAGGGTAAATCTTTCACAAACTTTTTTTTATATTCACTTATAGGTTTAATCATCTTTAATGTTAATTTTACTTTATACTTAATTATTTTTATTTTAGTGAGAATCTCAAAATATCTGCCAAGTGGCCAGTATCAGATTGCTGTGGTACCTTTGAAGTAAGTTCGATAATTATTTATTTTGAAAAATTAACAGCTTTTTAACAATTTATAATTATGTTTTGCAAAAAGAAAGGGCAATTAGCGATCCATTGCCGTTCCTGCTTACTGATCATAACCATCCAATCTTTATTTTTTAAAAAAATGAAAATAAGTTGGAGGCTTTTTTCTTCTTGTATGACTAACCCCTGTGGAGCATATACCTGCGGTGCCTGCCTAGCATAACCTGACCTAAAGTAATAAACAAATAAACGAAAACCTTCTCCTTTATTTTCAATTTATTTCACAAAAGAATGGAGGTACTTTTTTGATAATGCCAGAAAACTATAAACTTGTTTAGGAAAAGTAAATCTGGAATACTGGTACCTATGGCGGCTCCCAGCTGTTCCCCGCGGCT
>LS057392.1:0-10997 GCA_900241095.1 Acartia tonsa
AACATCAATAAATAAATGAAAATGAAAATCTAATTGTTATATGGAGCAGGGAGGGAGGAACATTGGGCTGTTTATTTTACTAGTCCCCAAAGTTTTATAATAAAGTTGAGTGTCCAAAGTTTGAACGACTAATTTTTATCTACTTAGGGGGTAATTTTGTGAACCATCATTGGGGATGTACATCAATTTATTGGCAATTGTCTTATCCTTTTAGATCCCTGAATATTCAGTGCCCTTGATTAAGTGTTTATATTATGCTTTTAGCTTAAAACACAATTTAATTGTCTCTTTATCCAAAATAAATACGCTGTGTCTTGAAACAATATTCTTCAGAAGGAATTCCTGGAAAGTGAGATTCCATTATTTCAAAGAATACGTGGATAGGGTAATGAATGATAAAACTGTATTGCCCCACATTTCTTATCTAACAAGGTATACAACATCCATAAAAGCGAAGCTTTTAAACTAGATGGTAAGAGAAACGAACATTAACAAGTTAGAATTTAGCTTGTTTAAAATTGACCGGTAATTATTGTAGATTTGCTTACATAACTGTTCAGGAATCATCATGCCTGGTCCAAGGTTTGAAATCGATGGGACAATTCTAACATGCTTAAATTTTCGTTATGCGTGATGGACGGACCAATACTAATTATCAAAAAGCTTTACTTTTATTAGATGTAAAGATAAAGAAAGGGGTCGATATTGCAGTTGTCCTTTACTCCCTGGTTATTTGAAGGTTTTTGTTTTATGTAAAATGTGTTGTTCGTCTTCAGGGAGGGAGGGGACATAGGGCTTAGTCTTCTAAGTCTTATAATAAAGTTTTCTTATTCGTTGGCTTAACAACCTCTTAGACTTTTATTGAATTTTAATTTGTTGGTTCATTTAGTTGAGTGTCCAAACGTTTCAACCACTAATTGTAATCTACAGAAGGGGGTAATTAAGTGTATCATAATTGAGGATGTACATTTACCCTATCTCTTTAGATCTTGCATTATATATGTAATATTATAAGGAAATTTTAAGTTAAAGGTAGCAATGATCTGCTATAATAGGCTCGCAATGTCAATTGCAGGAAAAATTTACGTCTAAAAATTGGACTTTTATAAAGCGTTTGATGTTAATAAAGATATTGCCTTGAAAATAAAGTTGAAAATGCAGAAAATTAACGGTAAAAAAATGAGGATTTTCTCCAATATAAACATGTTGACAGTAAGCTAGCTATTCAAGAATTTTTGCTTTTTTTGATGTTTCTAAATTTACTAATTATATTTCCTTCCATATAACAAGTAAAAATACTTTTATGTAAAGAAAATCCTTTCATTTTGTGGTTAGAAACGTTGGAAATAGTTGTAGAAAATTATAGCAGAATAGTTTATAGTACAAAATGATATATATATTTTCTACTTATATGTGTTTTTGACAACTTTCAATTATTCAATTAGTGTATTTTTGGCTATAAAACAAAATTTATTTATAAATATGTATTTTATCACACAACTGAAAAACCAAGTAACTCTTTAAGCACTATTAGTATTTATACTGTTATTTTTTTTTTTGGGGGGGGGGTTACGTACCCGTCCTATTACCTCAAAACATTGTATCACCTTCGGTTAAGCCGTTAACGAGATCTTTTAGGACATATTACACAAACATTTACAAAACATACTTTGAAAACTTGAAGCTTCTTTTTTAAAAGAAAGAACTGATTGTTTAAGGAGGCCATATTTTTTTTACAAAAGATGTCTCCGAGACGTTTTCTGGTTTTGAGAAACAACCATAAGGGTATGAAAAAAGGCCCATACTAAACTTCCTTCAAATTCTCTGACAATCGGTCAAACCATTTACGAGAATTTAATGGACAGACAGACCAAAAAATATTGAAATAGAGGATCGTCTTTTTTCTCTCGTTCACTCTATCGTTTGAACATCAAAAAGTGCATTTAAAATGTTGATATTATTCAAAATATCCGAAAAAATCCTCTTTATTTGCATTTCGTGTTAAGAAAGCTCTTGAGAAAGAAAATGATCGGATCATGGTCAGAAATCGATATTATAGTTGCATAAAAATTAGGAATATTGGAATAAGTAAATTTTACATTTCAAATTAGAAAAAATAATCTGGTTTGATGAAATACTAAACTTTCAGACCATTAAAATTTAAATTTGAAGGTGCCTTACACAAAATACACGTTGACATTATAGTTTCAAAGCAAAAATAATAAGCCTATTAAAAGAGGCACTTTGACTTCAGATTGGCGTTTAACATGTATGCCTGTCGCAAGAATACACTAGTCGCTTTGTCCCTAGCCTTTAGGAAAGGGTGGGAGCAGTCAGAAAAATAGCCAAAGACACCTCAAATACATTTAAGAAGATTCCCAGAAAAGCACAACCAAAATGGATCAGCACTTAATGATAAAGTAAAATTACACTAATACACGTACAGAAGTAATTTCTTTTTAAATGAATAAACCATCCCTGGATTTCTAAGATGATTTACTGCAAAGGTGAACCATATCGGTCCAGCGGTTAGCGAGATATGAAGCTATAAACATAATGTTAGATTTATAAAAGGAAAATCTCTTTGAAAAGTTGATATTTAAAAGCTCTTGTAAATTAAATCAAGAAAACCAATTTATTGGCTAATACATCCTTTTTTTACCTCTGATAAAAATGTACTATATATAATAAATGTAACTGTTAAAAAATGGCGTAGTTGTTTGTGCGAAATTATCTTAATTTGTAGAAATATGTGTATTGGTATGTATGTATATTCAGTAAGGCCTTGTTTTAAGCTTTACTGATTAATCTACAATTTTCAGGGGAGTTTCATAATGGTTAAGTGCTGTTTTTAGGTATTATGCAGTGGGGAGAAATATATCCCCCCCTTCCTTTACAATATAGAAAAAATCCTAATATAAATTTCATATAAACAAATAAATTTTTAAAAGCAAAGCTTTTCTATAATTAGGGTCGGTCCGTCCGGAAATTTTTTTTCCGTTAATTTCGGCATGTTAGAATAGTCCTATCGATTTCATACTTTGTATGGTGAATCTTATAGTAGTTAGGTACAACCTAGAAAACGTAGCAATACTGTAATCGTTACCAGAATGTCCGTACGTCCATTTTAAACATGTTGATTTTGTTTACTTTTTTAACAACAAATTTTTATATGATAAAATTATCCGATTTATCTGATTTTTTAATATTGATTCCTAGGACAACAAAGAACAATATTTTAAAATAAGCATCTCTATAATCAAGTCCTAAAAATGTAAGTAGGTCCTTAAACATTATCATGTATTAAAGCATTTTTTTAAACAAATTTACTTTCAATTTTTTTCCACTTTTATACATTTATATTCTGATTATTCACGTTTGAAAGTGTTAATGTTCGTTTGTCCTACCGTTTCAGAGCTTCGCTTTTATGGATGTTGTCATCCTTGTTTTACTATTTCTTGTAGTGTTTATGCCTATGAACCTCTAAAACTGTTGTCTCAAAAAGTTATTTCTACTAATTATAATCGGTACTTTCCCTAATAATGCCTAGCGATCATATAAACCTGTGTTAAAATAAATTTTAAAAAAAGGGGGGGAGGTTTTTTTTTGTATGTCTATCCCTGTGGTAATTCTGCAGGGCCATCAACTTTGGTGCCCTAACCTTTAACTAACCGAACCTACACTAAAAACTACTCCTCGCTTATTATCAATTTGTAAAAAAAATTAACTACTGTGCTAGACTTTATGGGGAAACCATCTTATTATCTCCTGTCGATTAAAGGTTTTTAAATTCTAAAAGGCGTAAATTTAATGAAAACTATTTTTGTTTTTATAAAAGTCTACCAAGAAACATCTAACAATGAACGATTATCTTATTTTTAGACTGAAAAAAACGAAAGTTAAGAGGCCCCAACTATCTTTATATTTAATTGTACTTTTACTTTGAAACTTTTTTCTTTGATACTCTATAATGCTCTTAAAAACTTTATTTGATAGAATTCTTTTTAAGAAACGGATCACAGAGAAGAATCTTTTTTTTAGTGCCTATATAAATTATGTCATACTGGCCTACTATTGGTCAATTAAAATGTATACTGGCCTGTCATTGTTAATTTAGTCTGTGTATTTGAATATCATTGGTAATTTGTATTTTCTGACGTCTTTTTTTTCAAATGCATTATGAACAGCTCCACAGAGATTAATCCCATAGGTAGCCAAAATATACCAAATTAATGATGAAAAACATTAAATTGGTAATTTTTTGTTCGATAATATGAATAAATCAGCGGAAATTCTGTGAAACAGGTTATTTATTTCCCAGTATCGCTTCGAAACCGATTAATATCCGGTGGATTTGAACCGGTTCTTAGCCATACCGAAAAAAATTGTATAGCATCGTATTATATCCAGTTTTCTACGAATGTAAAATCATAAGATTAAAACCAGTTTTTCAGTCCGTGCCTTCGGCATCTTGGGGCAAAAAACTGGTTTTATTCTTTTAATTGTTCATTTTTATAGCTGCGGAGATTTGTTTAAAATACGATGCGATAAATGACTATTATAAAGCTTATGCAATTTGAATTATTTGGATAATTCATGATACAAATCTTTGTATGCCCTATTTTACTTTGCTTTGCCAATATGATTGATATCATCCTTGTTTATAATGAACTCTTTCGCCCTCTAAGTTGGAATAAGTTTGTTAATATTACTGCATAGAGAGGTTCATGGTATATATAGAGAGAGGTTCATACTATATCTATGGCCAGAGAGGTTGAAGTATACTTACCAGTTAAAACTGGCAATAACCGGTATGATAAGCAGACTGATAGCAACACTCACAAACACACACACACACAATAACTTTTTTTAAGTATTACTTTAAGTGCATTATTATCATATCATAGTATCAAAAGTCTTTAAATACTTTACAATAGTTGTTTTGTTATTATTTATTGTAAGTTTAAACTACCAACATTTACGTGAATATATATTGACAGGGGGAAATTTGTCGTCATTTTAATTTGCTAACATGGATCTCATTTATTTGTTAGGATAATTTTTATGGACATACATACATTTTTAGAACTTGATTATAGAGTTGCTTCGCTTATTACATTATACTTTTTGTCCCATAAATCGATATACCAAAAATCAGATCAATCAGATGATTAGTTTACATAATTTTTTTTTTAAAGTAAAAAATCAACATGTTTAAAATGGACGTACAAACATTTTGGTAATGATTATAGAGTTGCTACGCTATCTAAATCGTACCTAGCTAACTACTAAGGGAATAACCATGCAAAATTTGAAATTGATAAGACAATTCTAACATGCCTAAATTAATGAAAAAAGCTATCCGTTACGGACTGACAAACGGACGGACTGACCCTAATTATAGAAAAGCTTCGCTTTTAAAAAGACAAACTTATATACAAATTAGCTTTGACTTAAAACTAGATATTTTAACCTACATACCGGACAACTAATTGAAAACGTATATTTGCAACAAAAGAGAGTATTTCATCGTTTATGTGTGTGTCCTAGATTTAAATATATGTACAATACATACATATATTATTTTTTAAGCAAGGCTTTTCTATAATTAGGGTATTTACGTCAGTCCGTTCGTACGTACATAACGGTAAGCTTCTTTCAATTAAAGCATGTAAGAATTGTCCTATCCGTTTCAAACGTTGGATGATGATTCCTGTAACAGTTAGGTATGATTTAAACATGCTGATTTTTAACTTTTTGACAATTTTTTTGTATATATTGTAATTTTCCTATTAATCTGATTTTTAAAATAATAATTTCTATGACAACAAGATACAATATTTTAAGCGTAGCATCTCCATAAACAAGTCCTAAAAATTAAAGTATGTCCTTTAACTGAATTCTGTATTTACTTAAGCATTTTTTTTTACAATTTTGTTAAAACCTTTAAATTAATACTCTGCTCCTCATTATCTTTTTGTCCTGGCGTTTGGTTTCAGAGCTTTACTTTTATGGATATTGTTTTATTTGTTTTATTGATTTGTTGAAGTCCATGGTCTCTAGTCTTTGGTATTTAAAAAGATGATGTCTTTGATTTAATCTTAAGAGCTTTCTAATACATAATAATGGATTTATTATTGCTTGGATCTTACACCAGTGAACCTAAAGGGAACTT
This sequence comes from Acartia tonsa, assembly GCA_900241095.1. Taxonomy (NCBI): domain Eukaryota; kingdom Metazoa; phylum Arthropoda; class Copepoda; order Calanoida; family Acartiidae; genus Acartia; species Acartia tonsa. The sequence goes on from LS057392.1 coordinate 6,176, forward strand.
GATCTGGCTAAAATAATTATCCCCCCATCAACCCCCTTAAACCCATCCTCTACCCTCTTACTGGAAGAACGAACTGACTAATAAAAGAGGTCCATATTAGAAACCTAAATTGACGAAAATTTTTCCTCTGTCATGATATCTATGTACGTATATTCTACATCCTTTTGAAGATGTTACATATAATTCTTTAAAAATAAGGATAATAAATTCTTTTAAAAAAAATTAATTCTCATTAACTTCCTTATTTGTCATATTGAGAAAGAATTTCTCCAACGTAAAAAAATGATATATCTAAGCGGAAACGATTTTTCATGAAAAAAAGAACTAAATTTATATAAATATATATAAAATAAAAATGCACAGATAGTATATAAAATTTCCTAACCATACGTTTATTATTGGAAGAGAGAAAGTTATGCTAATAAAATTTGTGAATTATGATTTAAACTAAATCCTTGAATAGTTACTTATTATAAACAGCTTTCCTCGGATATAAAAATTGTAAAATTATAAGATTAAAACCAGTTTTTATATTCGTAGGAAAATGGATATAATACGATGCTATACATAATTTTTTACTATGGCTGAGAACCGGTTCTTATCCACCGTATATTAATCGGTTTCGAATTTTATCTCAATCTATTCGGATAAAACTTGTTTTTTTTACACCCCTTAATGGTATAACTCTTATATGGAAGTCCTTAATGTGTATGGTAATACGTTGACCCTAAATTTTCCTCATATGCCAAAACAGTATTTTTAATGCTTGGTTTAGGTTAGGTAAGTTAAACTAAAAGCTAAAAGAGCTCTGCAGGGATAGTGCGCCGTAGGGTTAGGAAAATAATCAAATACTCCCCACGGGTGATCAAGAACTAGGTTTGAGTGAAACCACCCATTTTTTGATAAGTAGAACTAATACATAATTTTTTAGATTAATTATTCTTGCATGCTCCTTTTATGTCATGTGAAATTCACAATATTTTCCATCTGTTTGAGAAGTCTTACAATTTCAGTTTAGTATATTTTCTTTTCATAATCTTTTCATTATGAAGTCTGATGATTTTTAAAACAGGTGTACTATTATTTTTAGCGTAGCTACTTTAAACGATTTGGTGTGTTCGTACGACTATCTGTAACAAATTACAAGATTAACTTATTTAATAATTATTTGAAATCTAACTCATGTGTTAACATTCAATGCTTTCTTATGAACTAGCTGTTACGCTCATAGTGGCCTCAACTTACAAGTTTTTAAGTTTAAGTGGCAATTTTTCTTGATTTTAAACCTTTTCTAGACCTAAAAATGCTTTGATGTAAAGGATATTCATATCAGTTCAGTGTTTAGCGAGAATCTTTGTAACAGACAGACAGGTAGTTACATTGCCATCCTGTAACTTTTATTCAGTGATACCTGCCAAAAGTTGAATATTTAGCTTGTTATTGCTATTATACTTAAAAACATAACTTTCTGTGTTCTTTTGAATTCAAGTTTATTTCTATTTATTTTTATGGCTTTAATTTTGGGGGAAAAGAAAGAAAAGACGTATTTGTAAGGGTCTTTCATAACTAAAAATTCCAGGGGTAAGGGATGGGAAAAGTAAGAGAATATTATGTCAGGCCTATTTCAAGCCTAGGCCTAAAAAACCAGTTATGGGATGATGCAGTAGTTCGTTATCAACTCTAATGAAATATTTAAATAAGCGTTAAGAATATGAAGTATAGAATAAAATTCAGGTAGCTAGTCTAAAGTAAAAATAGAACTTATTAAAACAAATATATTAATGGCTTTTGTTAAAATCACGTTATGATGTTTTTTATGATGTCTCCCAAAACAAATTTTATCTTTTACTCTAGTAAATTGAATTTTTCAGAAAGCTATCATTGGGTTTGCCTTTTTGCATTTTTATTAATGAGTAAAAATTTTATTTTATCATTGCTTATTAAAATTCTTAATAAATAAATAAATTTAGTACAATTGAATAAGTACTTGGGTAACATTCTAACAATTTTTCTTGTTCCATGTTAATAGAATAATGTTTTTTGTACTTTATAGCATATAATAGTACATTGAGGGGTTTCAATTCCGTATAAAATTTTAAAATTTAAAATACAACATTTCATTTACAAACTTCCAAATAAAAAATTTGTAGCTACCTACTTTCCAAAAGATAATCCCTCTATTTTTGGTTTTCCTATATGGTATTTTTTTAATGTAAAACTCTGGGCAGATTTGATAATTAAGCTGATGTGATATACCACCTTTTATTATTGTTTCTTAGAAGCAGACCATTTCAAATATTTTCTTCAAGTTCACATGCTGCGGTTTTTATATCGGCTGCCTCCAGTTGTCTTTTGGTTGATACAAAACAAGCCGATCCTTATTGGTATAGAGCAATAGCCTATTAGGAGCTGCCTCCAGTGGCGGCATTTAATTAGGAAATGGTAAAAGTTGCAATATCCCTTTAGAAACTAGGCCAGGTTTCCTACACCTTATCCCTGAATCAGACAGACAAACAAACAATTCAGAAACTTAGAGTGATTTGAATATTAAATATATTTTTTAAATCAACAAGTTTGAAATGGGCATTCTTTTTTACTACTAGGGTTGGGCCTGATATCCGGTTTGGCCAGATATCAGGCCATTTTTAATATCCAACCAGATACCAGATATTGAAACTATCCAGATACCGGATACCCGGTATCCGGCCAAAAAAGTATCAGGCCCAATCCTATTATCTAAATCCCTGGCAAAAATAATGGGGGTAGATACACCACACCAGGGTTCTGCCCCCTACACATCTCTACCCCCAAACCCCCCACCCCCACCCCTTGATAGACGTCCATAAGGAAGATTCTAACATTCCAAAACTAAAGATAACATATGACTACATCTTAAAAACATACAAAATTTGTAATTTTTGACCCAATTTTCATGATACTAACGTCCCAAACAAGTAAAACTAAACGCCTCATCCATTGGGTTTAATTGGATGTTGTCATACTTGTTAGTCATACAAAATTGTTAAAGAAACTATTAAGATAAATAGCTAATATAATCTTATATAATGGATATGGGATATACGTAGATATATTGACAGGAGAAAATAGATAAAAGTCCTTAAAGTTGTTAAGCCTACAATAAAAAAAAACTTTGTTGTAAAACTTTGGGGACTACAGGAATGAAAAGCCCAATGTCCCCTCCCTCCCTGATATGGATGACACAACTTTGAAAGTTTAATTTGCCGCAGAAAAGAACCAATAACGAGTATATTATCTTCTTGTCGAAGAGCCAAAATTTTATTAGTACATTCTCTCATTCATAGGCTTAAATTCTTTGGGTACTTTAATGAAATATTAATTGGCTTGGTCTAACTTGCAATATCAAAACGTTTAACCTATAACCATAATCGAAAAAAGGGATAATTTTGATAATCTTCATTGGGATATTTATTAATATTGTCTAATAATAATACCATAGTTGGACGGACGGACAAATTGATCTTTAGAATAGATGCTGAATGATTAGAGAAATCTGCAATGAATTACAATATACATAAAATTAATAAAAGGGTATAAAAATACATAAATACATTAGGCAGAGAGAAATAAATAACCTTAAAAAAATATATGAAGATTACTTAAAGTTGAGTTAACGGTTAGCAAGATCTTAATAGACAAACAACAAAACCTTGCTTCTTTATACAACAGGATTAGAGGCTACGTCCCTAGAGGCCTCTAGGAGCACTTGATGTAAGACGAACCCTTCCCTTTAAATTTTGGTTATTTTCTTGGGTTGACTTATCTTTTGAAGGAGGAGGTATCAACCCCCAAATAGTTATTGACATATTCTTGACCTTTACTTTAAAGGAGAACTATATAGGTCCAGCGGTTAGCGAAATCTTAAGTTACAAAGAGACACACATCCTGTTACTTTTATATCAGGATTGAACCATTTTTGCCTGTGAAATTTTGTAAAGTCATATCGTAAATTGTAAGATATTAATATCCTGTGTATGAAAAAAAGTAATATAATAGTGCACTTTTTATGAGCTACCCCCTAAGTTTTTCAGTTATTACGTTTATAGAGCTTGCTTCACAAAACTTAATATCCCAGAGATATTTAGCACTGAAAAAATGGCTGTTTCCCTTAAAGATCATTTCAAACACAGAGAAAAAGTAAAAAAACCTAAAACTAGATTATATTAATGGGTAGATGGGTAGCCCCTACAGGGTATGAGTTACCACAACCACCTTTCCCCTGCTATTATATATTTTTTTAATAAGTTGTTTTGAGTGCTCAGCAGGTATTTTGAGGGAAAGCACCTGTAAATACATGGAATTCGTGTTACTTTTTTTTAGGTAAAGCTAACTCCATATCAGACTCCGTGTTGGGTAAAAAAAGTTGGTTAGCTAGCACTCAGGAATATACAGGGATAAACAATGGCCGATAAATTCATATATATACCCAATTATGATAATCAAAATTACCCCTTCTGTAGATTACAATTGAAACGTTTGGAGACTCAAATCAATGAACCAACTAATCAAAATTCAATAGAAGTACCCAAACTTCTTACACCAACAAATAAGAAAACGTTATCATATAACTTTGGGGACTATTTTAAACATCCCAATGTCCCCTCCTTCCCTGGCTAGCACTGACCTTGTTCATAATTTGGGTTGGTAATTACTGTCAATATTTAGGCCCCTTATTATCCGGATAGCCTGATATCTAGTTGCCGAATGTGTACGCAGTTTCCTGAGTGTTTCCTCATCCTAGCTCAATATTTACTACTAGCTAAAAAAGCTTCAAACTTCAAAA
>LS057393.1:0-10108 GCA_900241095.1 Acartia tonsa
TCTTTATTACTTTACCTCCCCCCCCCCTCTATTAAAAAAAAAAACTAAAAATAAAAATAAAATACGGGGGGCGACTACCCCCCCCCCTTACAAAAAATTCGCCCCCCCAAAAAATAAATTTTTTTTTTAGATTTATTTTTTAAAATCCTAATTACGAAAAATTGGTTTGATTGCTTTGCCCCAAGAGGCTAGGGGCGAAGCCGCTAGTTATTTTATAAGATATGATTGTTTCTTTGTCTGAAATATCTCTAAAAATTCTGGTGCAAATTGGTGGTGCTTTTCCTGGAAGCTTTTCTTATAAATGTCACATGGTGGTTTTAGGCTTTTATTTATAGTAAAAATAGTAGATTATGAATCACCTGCCAAGGGCTGTATCAAGTCTAGAAATCTTCCTCTGTAATCATTGGGTCTTCCATTATCTTTTTGTCTTAATAAAATTCATAAATATAGATGTATTGTATAATCCAGATAACTATCTGTCCAAATTGGTAGAGTTCTTTAGTTGGCTGTTTTTATATTTCCTACGTTATTATCTAATTTCTAAGACCCAATATAATATAGAAACAGGATCCCCACCCTGTAAGCACCTACATATAGCTAATGCTATATTCTTTATCTATCTATCTACTTACATTTCGTCTACATGAACCACCGGAGTATAGTATGAATAGCTGAGAACATGTTGACCCATTTATCTATCTATTGTAATGTGTAGAATTTGCATATATGTAGATTTCGTGAAATGTAGATTTTGTAAATAGATATATGCATAATCTATTCATAACAGTTCTAATAATATACTACGCAAACTGATCAAAATTAAAAAAAAAAAACATCAATCCTATCAATCTATCTATCTATCTACTTACATTTCGTCTACATGAACCACAGGAGTATAGTATGAATAGCTGAGAACATGTTGACCGCTTCCAAGTGCGCTTGTGTAATCGTTACATGACGAATTACCTAAATTTAAACAAAGGAATATTTATATATTGCATCGTATTATAAACAGGTCTCTGCAAATCTTAAAATGAAACTTTAAACAAAATTAAAACCAGTTTCCTTTGCCAAAGGCCTGGGCTGGTAAAAATGTTATAATTTTTATCTAAATATTTGTGGAAAATTGTTTGTAATACAATACTATATATGGAATTGACAAACAAATTGAAAAAAAATCAAGAAACCTTAGATAACATTACATCTTTTGACAAATAGACAGATGGTTAAAACTAAGTATAGATTAGATGTGCATATGTCAAAGGAATCTTTACTAAAAAATTCAGCTATGTAACTTTAATAGCAGCTGAGAAAATCACACTTCCCAAAGCATTACGCATGTACAGACATAGTTAATTAAAATGAAGCTTTGTCACTAAAAATGTCTTACCAAGAAATATTCCATTGGGTACTTTGAGCGGAGCTACTTTAGCTAACATTTCATTTATATCATTGGCTATTGGTTTCAATTTATTCTGGGCTTCTATCAAACTGGGACCTGTTCTAAATATACTATGTATCATAACAAGAACAAAATAGTCTTTAGAACTCAGCAATGGTTATAATTGTTTCTTTTTATGCCTTGTGTTCAAAGTAACCAGGGGTAAGGCAATGACCGATAAATTGTGTAATCCCCAATGAAATGTTTGGACACTCAACATAATAAACAAACCATTGAAAATTTAATAAAAGTCCCCAAATTTGTTAGGTTCACAAATAAGAAGAGGTTATTATAAAACTTTGAGGACTAGTGTAATAAACAGCCCAGTGTCCCCTTCCTCCCTTCATAGTAACTCTAGTCTATCTATCTAGCAGCTAATTAAATGCTAACACAGATTAACCGGATAAGGAACACATCTTTGTTTCATTTTTAAAAAACAATAAATCAATTCTCAAAGTAGCGTTGGCACAGGATTTTGACAATAGCCTTACGATTTTCTCCCATTTAATCAGAAAGCGAAGCTTTTCTATAATTATGGTTTGTCCTTCCGTACGTCGCTTTTATGGATGTTGACATCCTTGTTTTAGGAAAAATTACCTAGAACAAGGGCAGGAACTGTGGAAAAAATATTCTTTTGTATTTAAATCTGAATAGTAATAAATTTAATCTTAATTTATCTTTATCCTAGCGGCTACGCTCCTAGAACCCAATTTATTATTTTAGATTTTAAAAGAAAAAGTTTAAAAAAATTTTGGTGGAGTGGAAAATTTTGTTTGGAGGGTGCCTCCCATTTTTAATTTTAGTTTAAAATTTTTTTTTGGGGGGGGCAATTTTTTTCTAGTGCGATTTCTCTTGGGAGAGTGGCGGTACCCTCCCCCAAAATAGTTATAAACCTTCCCGGGACCTAAGAGAAGCTACCCTGTTAAGGAGAACCTGATCGGTATAGCGGTAAGCGAGATCCTACAGTACACACAGACAAACAGAAAGACATCCTGTTACTTTATTATAAGGATAAAAGTAACTGGATGTCTAATTGTGTGTCTCAGTGTCTGTGTGTACCGACTGATCTTGCTAAACGCTGAACCGATTTGATTCTTTGTTACAGTGTAGCTTCTCATAGGTCCAGGGAAGGTTTATAACTAAAAGATAAGACAAATTGCCCTTAGAAAAAAAATTAACTCCCCCCCCATAACAAAACTTTTTTTTACTTTTACTTTTTGAAAAAAAAATTCAGATAAGTAACCTTACTACTTTATATTCAAGGATTTACCAGCAAAATATCGGTAGCAAAAATATGAATTGAACATGGATAAGTTGATTTTGACTAACAGAAAGTTGGAGGCAAAAATAGTTATTTATCATATTGTATTATAATCAGCTTTTTGCGGATATTAAAATGAAAAAAATGTAAGATTAAAACTAGTTTTATTAGCCCCGAAAGTTTGAAGGCCCAGGCTAACAAAACTGGTATAAATTTTATGATTTTTATTTCAATATTCGTGGAAAAATGTCTGCAATACAATATCATACTGGAAATGTCATTCCTGCTTTTAACAAAGCTATTGAAATAAATATATTAGATTTACCTTTCACATTAATAAATTTTGATTTATCAAAAACTTCCTCACTGTAAGTTATTAAGTTTGAAAAAATTATAAAATTTAACATGGCATTTTTGAGCATTTTTAGTAATGTATGATGTCTGTAAAAATACAAAAATTAAAGTAGATATTATTATTAAATATGTCGTAAATTCAAAGTTACAAGTGTATTAAACATTTATCTTATTTGTTGGCTTAAAAACATTGGTTACTTTAATTGATTGTTTAAAATCTTTAAAAACAGAAGGGGTAATTTTGTTTATTATCTATTATGGGACTGTACATCCTATCCCTTTAGACGATTAAATACATGATCGATAAAGCTTAACATTTTTGTGCTATTTGTAGTTTAGGATCTACGACGAAAAATGTGAGAAAAGTTGAAAAATTAAACTGTTGCATTTTAAGTCAGTTAGGGCATTCTACCACATAGCTCCTAAACTATATAGAGCACAGGAATGATTCTTATTTTTACAAAAACTAGAGCTTATATTGGTATTCACCGGTATGTATGACTTGACTATGTACACTCTTTATTTAACTATAAAGCGAGAGAGATAAATTAATCTAATTTTCATATACACTCATATACTCTAATGGCTTAGTCTCTAACGGCACTTTAATAGCGAAGCAACTAACAATATCTCCAATCTGTATGGTTGGCAGGTCTGCACTGCCGCGGGCATGGCCGTGATTTCAATTTCTTCAAGGCATATTCCTTGCTGGGCCCATAGCCTACGTAGAAATACCCTTCTCGTTGGGTTGGCCACGGCCTTAAAAACAAACAAAAAATGCTTTCTTTAAGATCTATGAAACGGTAGGACAAATGAACATTACAATTGTAGAGTGTTAGAACTGAATAAGCAGAATAAAATGTTTACGTCTAAACATAATTGTAAGTAAATTTATTACAAAACTGCTTGAATACAGGATATACTAGAGATGCTTAGCTTATAAGATTGTACTTTGTTGTCTTATGATTCAGCATTCCAAAAATCAGTTGAAGAAGAAAATTATATTACATGAAAAATTATTGTCAAAAGGCCAGTTTACATTGTAATTGACAAATGGTAAAGTTCATACTGGCCTCTCATTGGTCATTTTATTATTTGACGCCATTTTTTTGTGACACTTTACGCCGTTTCTTAAAAATCAACATGGTTTAAATGGACGTACGAACATTCTAGTGACGATTATAGAGTAGCTACGCTAAAAATAAAAATTAAAAATTCTAATCATTACCTCATTGATCCAAAAGTTAAATTTTTTCTACAATTATAACTATCATAGATTGCTGCTTTATCTCTAAAAAATGTTTTTTTGTCAACTTATTTATGAACGAGGATGACAACATACATAAAAGGGATATATATATTATCGAAAAGACTGAAGATATATTTCGTATAAATTAAAAATAACCCAAAAAATACAGACTACGGAAAATGAACATATGCATTTTTTTAAGACTTTAAAAATTCGTCGCGAAGCAGCTTTTTTTCCTAATAATTATGACGTGATACAATACCAATAATAGGCCAGTATGCATTGTAATTGACTAATAGTAAACTGGCCTGTCATTTGTTTTGTTTGACGTCATTTTTTATTAGTCAATATAAGCTGCTTCTTCTTTGCTCGTATCATTGTGCTCAATTTGCATAGGAATCAATATTCCATGAATGAAATAAAAGGCAAAAATTTTTCAACCCCCCCCCCAAAAAAAATTAAGAGGTTAAAGGGGGGGGGACCTAGGGAGGTATAAAAAAATTAATTTTACGCTATGAATGTTAAAGAACTTACTTTATTTTAGGCCACAGAATTCTTTTCAATATTTTCTGATCATAGGCTTTTGTCAACCTTGGAGGCACACTGAAATTAAATGACTTTGAATCAGGTTAGACTTAGGTTATTTTGGTTATAGGGTAACCCCGTAGAATTGGGACCACCCGTAGGAGTTAGGCATAGGAAAAAATCTTTCCTCTTATTTAATACTCAATTTGTTTTATAAAGAAGGGGGGAGGGTCCATTGCTCAAATTGCACTTTATGTGAAAACACTTTTATTTATAAACTCTTTCTATTTAGTGGCGAAGCTACTCTATAATTGAATTTGTATGTCCTGTTGTGTTGTTTGTCTTCAAAATATCTCTAGCTAATTTTCTCTATCTGTCTTTCTTTTTATCTCTCTATCTATCTCTCTTATTTTCTCTCTATCTATTTCTCTATCCATCTATCTACCCCTATCTACCTTTATTCCTTCTCTCACTCTCTTTCACTCTCACATACTCTCTCTTTTTCTCTATCTATTTTTTAGGTTATGGTTCCTTTCGTGGCAACGCCCCTTAAGGGGCGATTCGTCGTATTTTTAAAATGGCTTTTAATAGGTTATTTTATGTTAGGTTAGGTAATATTAGGTTAGGTGATTGCCCCGTAGGGTTAGACAATTGGCCCTACAGGGTTAGAGCCCCCCGCTGGAACTAGAAATAGGAGAAAAGCTACTGTGAAAATACGAAGAATCGCCCCTTAAGGAGCGTTTACCTGAAAGGTACTATACCCATTTTTTCTTGTATGGTAGTACCTAAAAAAAAACATGACGCCATACAATACAAATGACCAATACACAGGCAGACCAGTATATGTTTCAATTGACCAATAGTAGGCCAGTGAGACGTCATATAGACACTATACAAAGCTTCCTATCTATCTATCCCTATGAAATATTTTACCTATAAATAGCAGCCTTCATCTCTTTAGCATAGGTAAAATTAACCATATTATTACCACCCCATAAACCTCCAAGAATTTGGGTTCTGAAAATGGATATGTATTACATGGATATATTGACAGGGTAAAATTTGTCGTCAATTTAGGTTGCTAACATAGACCTAATTTACTGGTCAGTTCCTCCATCTAGTAGGAGGGGAGTGGATTAGTTAAACAGGATGTATCGTTGTTTTAGCCAGCTTAGAGTATCTCTTTATTAGTTACACTAAAATCTGGTGCAACATCCAAGTAATTATTTATGGAAAATTACAGTAGATCTATTGACAATAGTTTTGTTAGCCCAAGCCTTCGCCCCCCCTCCCTGGGGCTATCAAAACTGTTTTTTTTATCTAATAAATTTTCGTATCCGTGGAAACTGTCTATAATACGATGCGATGAATATCTATTCATATATTATTAGAGTAGTTGTGCATTGTCAAAGGAAACTTCTCAAAAATACTGGATAAAAAGAAAGATACTAACTTGTGAAAAGGTCCATCTCTCAAAATTATAAACTGTTTTTCTAAATAAATATTATATTATTAAATATAAAATCACAAAATTTATTTCATGAAACAAATATGCTTATTAAAGTCGTCCTAAGAATTTAACACATTAAAAAGTAAAAAAAAATGTTACTTGTAAGTTCCCAATCGTCTACCGCATCTTTTTCTCTCTAAAAATATAAGTTGTTAAAAAGGTAACATGAGTTTTATCTGTCTGGACCAAAAGATTTAATAGTAAAGCTTATTATAGTTCCAAGGTTTACACTCTTAGGAGTAAATCGCCCCTAGCACAACCCCCCCCCCTCTTTAATTTCTTTTCTTAGCTTGTTCTTTTTTCAGACTAAATCAAAAGTTGAGAGTCAAACTTTTTCTCCCCCATAGACGACTCTATAGTCTTTGCTAGCAATATATAGCAGTAAACATAAAAACCTAAATGTTGCTATTGACAGGTATAGACTAAAGAAACCCATATATCCCTCCAACCCTGCAGGACACTGGCAAAATAAATGTACATGCATAAATGTATATCTTAGACACAACTACCTGATATTGCTGTTCTTTTGTATCGACTTGGCTGTGTTATTATTTCCGACGCTATTGACTGATATTCAAAGACCCAATTGAAAGTCAGCACAGGGTTCCCATCCCATGAGTGCAGTTACTCGTGCTACTTCTATTCTTTTCCTTTAATACAGGGAATGCTAGACTTTTCTTAACCTAACCTAACAGAAAATAACAATCCCAAATTTGTATCATGTTGAGTATCAAGTTGAGTGTCCAAGCGTTCAGAAGGGGTAATTTTATGCTTGATCATTGGATATGTACATTAGTTTATCGGCTATTGTCTTATCCCTTTAGACCCCTGATTATTACCTTTGATAGGTAGCTGTCCAAGTCTCTGGAACTCCATCTCCTTACTGTCGGATCTCCCATGGGCTAAACATACAAGAATAGGTTTAAGATATATTGATTGATGTTTCCACTACTAACATAAAACATTGATTATGTTAAACCGGAGGGTAAAACATTAACATTTAAATGTTTATAAAAAGGAAAATCGGGCCATGTTAAAGAAACGAAGTTGCGGGTTTCGTCATATTTTCACAGTAGCTTTTCTCCTATTTCTAGCCCCTGCGGGGGCTCTAACCCTGCGGGGCAATCACCTTATCTAACTTAAACTAACCTAACCTTTCAAAAGCTACTGTGAAAATACGATGAAACCTGCAACTTCGTTTCCTTCACATGACCCAAAAAACGGGAAAAATATTTTTCAACGTTTTTCAATAAACCTTAAAACTTAAAAACATTAAGAACAAAAATCCTCCAATGAAAACATACAATAATGTTAATGTTAATCTTTTTAGCGAGCCTCTTTCATCAATAGAGGGCCTAGAAAAACATTTTAAACCCTTCTCAAGGTTTAAAACTGAAAATTTAATAGCCTAAAACCAAAAATAGAAAACCCAATCGGTACAGTAGTTATTGCGATCTTAAGCTTTAGACAAAAACTCTTCATGACTACTACTAGGATATATTTGCCTACCTGAAATCGCCAAAACATGCCAACAAAGAATTTTTTATTGAGATCGCCTAAATCAAAATATATAAAAAAGTTTAATTTTTAATCTTACAAGTTTACTTATTAACAAAAGACAAACATTGTCGAGAATGAAGATGAAGAAAGTCCATAAAAAATCAGCATGTTACGTCATAAAAACAAGGGATTATCCATCTCTTTTTTAGGGGTTTTCTTTCCCACTCCTCCTCTCCTCATACCTCATTTTTATGACGTCATTGAGGGACTTTCTTCGTCTTCTTTAGAATAAACATTTATCGCATCATATCATAGACAGCTATACGCGGATGGTAAACAATATATATATTATAAGATTAAAACAATTTTTGTTAGTCGCGATTTTTCATTTAGCTATCCCAGTATTTTAAGTTTTAGTAGCAAAGCTAATCTATTATTTATTTTGTATGTCTGTCTGTCAGTCTGTAACGAATATCCAGTATATACAATCTACTGGGTCAATTGTGCTTTTTCATTCTCTCTCTTTTTCTTTTTTTAAACACGGAAAATCTGCTCTAAAACTCTTTTTCAATTTGTCGTTTATCCATGATTTTCTATGTGCTTTCTATTTAATTGATGTTGTTATCTATAGCAAATCTTTTCTATATTATGGGTCGGTCTGACCCTAACGGATATATCTTATCGTTAATTTAGTCATATTAGAATAGTCCTATCGATTTCAAACTTGGTATGGCGATTCCTATGCTAGTTTGGTAAGATTAAGAAAGCATTGTTACCAGAATGTCCGTACGTCCATTTAAAACATGTTGATTTATTACCTAATTTTGGTAGATTTGCAGTATTACAAAAGTCCACATAATCATATTTGCAATAAATATCACAAAATTTATCCAAAACCTAAATCAAAATAGTTATTGATGGCATTGTATTACAGACAGCTTTCCACGGATATTCAACAATTCTATGAAAACAGTACAATTTTTACGTTGCATAACCAAAAAGTTACTTTGCATTTTAAGCTGTGATAGTTTTAACCACCAAATTGAATCTAGACATACGATTATTTTGAAGCAGCTTAGAATGCCTAATAAAAAATGACATCATACAATACAAATGGCCAATGATAGGCCAATATACAATTTAATTGACCAATGGTAAATTGCATCCTGGCCTATCATTGGTCATTTGTAAAGTATAAGGTCATTTTAGACATTCTAAGTTGCTTCACAATAATCGTATGGCTTGATTTAATTTAATCTAGATTATTTTTACATTTTTTTTTTACCTCAGTTTCGTCATCTGTTACATTATGATATATCCTCATTCTAGAAATTTACAAAAATAAATAAAAACAATGTCAATAAGTCCTTTAAAAAAACTCATAATACTAGATGCTCCTTTGATACGGGAACTTATCTTTAGTATAGTTGAATATACAGATAACTACCTGCTTCCTTTACAATGACATTTTTCGTCTGTTAGCAAATTGTTTTGTGCTACTTGGCAGACAAACAACCCTTTGATTGCACGACCTTTGTCTGAGAAGTCCTAACTGTACACAGTAATGAGTTGTGTCTGTTTTGGTCCAAGGCATTCCCCCTACTCTAACTATTTATGTCGCGCATCTGACAAATCAGCAGTAGGAACCGTTTTTAACGTCTTTAGTTATGACACGGTGTTGGACCGAGATTAGAACCTACACCTTCCCGACGACGACCGGATGCGCTACGTGTTGAGCTACGGTCGCGTGTATATTCCCTTTATAGTGCTGCAGACTTACAGATAAGATTCTCTAATGAAAATGACTTTATAAAAGAATAGCAAAACTTTTAAAATATAGTTCAGATTTACCTCCATCCAGGATATATTTCAGGTATACTAGCTGAAAAAATTCAATTTAAATAACGGAAATTATTTATCATAATCCAAAAAAATGAACAATAATAGAACATTAGTTTAAAATTAGATTTTTTTTCAACGATTTAATTTGATTAAAACTTATAGGTAGGTCAAGCAGTTTAAAGAATTTTTTGCAACAAAAAGGTAAATAAAACTAATGGTTATATTAATACTTGGATATAGCACCAGATTTTCATGTACTCTATTAAAGTGCTACTCCCAGTTGGCTTAAATAACGATACCAACCATCCACCCCATAGACGTCCAAGGGGGGGGGGGGGGAACGGGGGGGGTACCCCCCCCCCCCCCGGAATTTGGGGGGGGGGCCCCCCCCCGGTTGGGGGTTGGCGCGGGGGGGGCCGGGCCGCG
>LS057395.1:0-10994 GCA_900241095.1 Acartia tonsa
GTTTAATTCTTTGTAAGGATACATTACAATGAATAGACTGTATTTTTAGTTTTTGCAGACACCAGGTCACAGAAGCTGGAACCTATGTAACAGTTTATCACTACAAGCAAACACTAAAAACCATATTAACGAGCAGACAGGGTCACATGGTTTGTTTAATTCTTTGTAGTGACATATTACAATGAAATAGACTGTATTGGTTGTTTTTGCAGACACCAGGTCACAGAAGTTGGAACCTATGTAACAGTTAATAACTACAAGCAAACATTTCGGAGAAGGCAGCAAACCTTATTAACGAGCAGACAGGGTCACAAGGTTTGCTTAAGGACATCCAAAGCAAGGACGGATATGCAGAATGAATCCTGCTAACAAGTGGTCAGAGTTAAGATAGCACAATTGCCTGATACACTTAGGTTACAAACAATGGAATATTCTTAAAACAAGCAGACGGGGTCAAAATTTGCATCTCACTGACAACAGTGATATGATGTCTATCTATTGCATATATTGATAGAATAGAATTATTCAAGTAGTTTTGTAAAAGATTCATTCAAATAATGTTGGACTGAAATGATGGAAACAGAACTGTGCAGAAGGTTTCAAACTGGCATGAACACAAGGATATGGACTATTATAGCAAGTATAGTCAATTTTACCTTAAGAAGGATACCAATTAAGTCAATGGGAACACTGTACAGATGACAAAGAAAGGATTAAAGGCAAAGTTGGTTTATGGACTCAAGCTAAAAAGGTAATGGAAGAAAGCTGAAGAATTTGAATTGAACTAGACCTAAAATATTTATAACTTCATTCACAAAAAATTTATTCATTGTTTTAAGACTTTGTATGTTATACAGAGACAGAGATGAATGTAAAAGTGAAATGCAAATTAAGAAGAGAAAAGAGTTAATAAAATGTTTGCAAGAAGTGCTAAGGACTTATATGGAAATATGAAACAGCAAAGAATATAATGTTTAGAATAAGTTAAGAAACAAACAAACTGAATGAAAATAGAAGAAATTGATGTTAAGTTAATCAGAGAAGCATAGAAAAAGAACAGTCAATTGATATAAGGATTAATATCTGTTTATTTTAAAAACAAAGAACACTGAAAATTTCTCAAATATAAATGAATTGAATGAAGACTGATAACTAACATAAGACGACGTGAATGAGGTAGGGACTTGACTGGAAGTCAGTCTAATTTAGATATTTTGAAGGTTTAGCATTAATCAAAATATGATGATGAAAATGTTAAGAAGTAGATGTAATATAAAGTATTACCTAATTATAAACATAATATATAGAAAAAATGTAAGATTAAATAGATGTTTGATCAAAAGAAGTGCAA
Source organism: Acartia tonsa (assembly GCA_900241095.1). Classification (NCBI taxonomy): domain Eukaryota; kingdom Metazoa; phylum Arthropoda; class Copepoda; order Calanoida; family Acartiidae; genus Acartia; species Acartia tonsa. The sequence continues at coordinate 1,352 of LS057395.1, forward strand.
CATCATAGTGACTTTGAAATGTTAGTGTGAGAGAAAAGAAAAAAAAAGAAAGAATAGGAATGTATTGTTGAAAATAGAACAAAATTATGTGAATGCCCAGAATGAGATATTATACATTATTGCAAAGGATTAGTGAACGTAATAAATAATGAATCAGAAGATGAGAATAATAAAAAATATTAGAAGAAGAATAATTATTTGAGCAGAGAATAAAAAAAAGATAAAAAAAAATTACACCAGAATTGGAATAAATATAATGAATAATGAACAATTATAATGAATAAGAACTGGAACTAATTGATTGATTTACAGGAAGAAGAAAAAAAACAGGACTAAGAAAGGAGAAGAATAATTACTTACATTTCAGGAATACCACGTAAATTAAAATGATTGAAAAGGATCATATTAAAGAATTGTAATAATGAATGTGAATGAATAGTAAAAGAAAATATAAACTAGTAGTAATGTGAATGTAAAAGAACTGTTGAACATTATGTAAGAATTGTAATTGAATTTAAAAAGAATTGTAATGGTGAATGTATGTGCCCTGAGAAAACTAATGAAATAAATTGTAAGGATATATAAATCATAATACATGGAAAAGGGTAATGCAGCTGTTCATATGAAAGCTTATGTCAGTAATGATTGAAAGACGGCCATTAAACATAGCAAGTAGGAGCAGACGGTTTGTCGTAAACACAGATGGCCTCAGGAGGATCACTGTGAATGTGTTTAAGGAGTTTTCTGCGGAAAATGCAAACCAATAATGCCTAGACGTCAATTCTAGAAGAGAATAAAAAAAGTTCAGGAGAAGAGATGACAAATTTTGAACCATAGAGGACCAACACCGAGTCTATTTACAGACAAACATCACCCACAAGGAAAACTAAAATACTGACATAACAAGGGGTTTGGTTAACTAACCTTGGGGAATATGCGGCTGGAATGTGGAACATTACCGGAACCATGTAAATATAATAATGCGCAAAGAGACTAAGAAGAACCATGAGGACATTTTGGCAGCTTGCCAACTCAATCACTATCTCAAGAAAATGAGAAAGCACATCACTCAACAGAGTTGTTCAGCTCAGTAGCTTTCTCTTGGAGAATTGCCAAGTTAATGAAAAGTTCTAGGACAATCCATGAGGTGAAGGCAGAAAGCAGTTAACTAGTTCAGTTTAGCTAAGCTGGGTGCACTTGGAAGAGTGCCAAGTTCTAGATAGTTCTATAGGTGCCAAGTGGGTGGAGCTCACATGCACTAAGATCTAGAACAATCTGCGCCTCATGCCTGAATTGCCCAAAATGAGAGTGTGTAAACTGGATGTATATATCTCTATTGGATTGCCCAAAAGAGAGTGCGTAGGTGCACAGGCGCCAAATGGGCGGAGCTAGAGAGTAGCTCAGTTAGCCTGATAGCGCGCAAAATGGAGGCGGAGCCCACCCGCGCAATCTGCGCCCACAGCCTAGATTGCCCTAAAAGAGAGCGCGTATTTCAGTTGTATATATCACCAGTGGGTTGCCCAAAAGGAGGGTGTGTAAGAATGCATCTAGATGCATTCTATCACCACTGAGCTTGCCTGAAAGTAGGTCAAGTTTTTGTATAAAAGGAGCTGCATGTTTGCAGATCAACACAGATAATTGACTGTTATCATCTTGGTAACAACTCTCTTAAATAAAAGGTAAAAGGAATATACTAAGGCATTCTAAGTGTTTGACTAAAACAGTGTGTCTTGATTTGGAACTTAGAAAAGTTAAGAAGTCTCTGGGACTTAGAAAAATCAGTAAATACTTGGAACTTAGAAAAATCAGTAAATACTTGGAACTTAGAAAAATAAGTAAATACTTGAAACTTAGAAAAGTTGACTAAACTCTGAAACTTAGAAAATATTTGGTAAATCCTTGAGACTTAGAAAATTCAGTAAATGACTCGATCTTGGAGATCTGTGAAGTGAAGTCCTCTGGGACTTAAAGAAATCAGTGAATAACTTGATCTTGGAGATCTGTGAAGTGAAGTCCTCTGGGACTTAGAAAGTTCAGTGAATATTATGATCTTGGCGATCAGTGATAGCGTAATCCAAATCAAGACTAAATATTATATTACAGTCATAGAGACTTGTGTTTGTGTTTGAACATTCACAACAGAACGGGAAAACTCCTCTTGCTAATTGGAAATAGTTGTGAAGCGGTTAACTATTAAGAGTCCGCCGGATTGTTTTTGAGAAGCAATAGATAGTTCAACATTTTGGAATTCTGAAAACTGGATGTGAATCCAGTAATCGGAACTAGTGAATTAACGTATTCGAAACAGAAGTAAGCTTGCTGCAGAGGTTAGGTTCAACTGGAAAGTAATAGTAGTTATTCCACCCCAGAGCTGTCCTAACTTGTTGCAGATTTGGCCTATGCTTTGGCTTGGTTTGTGAATGATATTGAATCAGGTTAATAACGTGTCGTTCTAGAGTTATAACCATTGCACAGATTCAGATAGAATTTGCATTCCCGGTATAAGAATATGGCCCCTCAGTGAAGTCTTGTGAAATACAAGTGAAGAAAATTGTTATAAAAGATCTTGGAGATCAGTGATCAGTGAGTTAAAGCACTAGAGATAAAAGCCTTAGTATATACTTTACTTGGAAAACTTGAGAGTAATTAGTGATTGAGAACATCGTTGAAGTATCATCAAATAAGAAGAACTAAGAAGATAACTGAAAAATTGTAACAGGAACGTATGTACATTCACCTAAGACTAACATAATATAATAAGATCATCAAATATAGTTAGCTGCGTCTCAAGCGCAACTAGACTGAATAAATACTTGTTGTTTAAATTTGCGTAACTCATTTCGGGATTTATTATTATTCACTCTCTTGACTTAGCGTTATTTGTTCAAGATTGGTGATATCCAATCTTGCCATACATAGAAGTAATTGGTTGACTTTGACACTGACATTTAGGATAGATATTCCTTGTGCAGTGAACTGTTGTATTTAGTATTCCTTAGTCACTGTTATTGACGGGTCCCCTAAACAAGACTTCTGAGAAGAAGGATCTAAAGTTCTGGCTCACCTGACATATCTAGCACTGCAGTAAGCTAGGTAGCTCTATTGATATAGAGAATAACAAGTGTACGTTTTGTGAGAAAGATACGATTGTGGACTTGCATAGTCTGGAATTAATTAATTAGACTCATACTTTGACGCGGTGACGTTTGACTTTACCAATTACTTAGTGTAGATTTTAATTTACGAAGATAGAACAGAGCGCGGCCCTATTCTACTCTTCAGTTGGCGAGCACGGCAGGATCCGCATTAAATTGTGGCTTACTTGTAAAGTTGAGAGGAATAACCGAAATTGATTGATTCATAGCTGAGAATGTACTGTAGTTGATGATCTTTGACCACTAATAATTGATACTTTTGTGTGTTGTTAACAAAACATAACAGACTCTTATAGTCTTTATAATATTTGAGATTAATAATTATTAATATTGGACCACCACTTTGGGGAAAAACATAGGAAAGGAAATTACCTTGATCATTTAAGGGACGTCTCCATGAACAAAAAACATAACAGAGAACAATGGATGATAACCGAGAAGGAGATGCAACCACTCAGATGATGGAGGAAGGCAAAGAACTGAGAGTCAGCACAAGTTTGATACAACATCTCATCGATCTGGAGACAACTATTAGGAATGAAAATGAGACTCTGGAATCTCAATTGAAGAATGAACAGGTTGTGGAAGCAATGAAAGATTGGATTGAACGTGGAGCAGATCCGTGGATGGAAAATGTGAAAAGACTTATGGGAAAAGAAGAAGTGATATTGATGGAAGAAAGCCCAATCACTCCATTCATTGAAGGTAGCAAGGACAATGCAGAAGTGAAACCTTGGCATTTCTTTCCATTGGAAGTGGAAGATGAACTATTTCCACCAAAGGTAGCAAGGACCATGGTGAGGCTGATTCATTATGACAAAACGAAGAAATACAGATTTGTTGAAAGGCCACTGACACCTTACAACATCATGACCAGCATTATTGATATCATGAAGCACAATGACAGCAATCCTATGTTCAAGAAGTCCATTGCAAGACAAGCTGAGACCTTCAATGCAAAAACCATGACTTATGTAGAAGACATAGGACTGGCAATCCAAGAGAAGAGGTTGTCATCCTCCAATGCCAAATCACGGAATACCACAAGAACCAGTCCAAAGAAGGAAGAGGCAGATGTGAAGAAATCAATTGGAGATGTGTTTGATCCAATTGCTAAAACCTTGTCAGCAGCTGCTTATGAGCAGAAAGACCTGCCATTTAAAGACAAAGACTTGCTTGTTGAAGAAGGCTTTCAAGCTGATGTGATCCATATCATCAGGGAGAACCTACTTTCTGCATTCCACAGGATCATGGAACAGGAGAAGGCCATTAAAAATGCTTACTGCACCAAGCTGGCAGACCTTCACAAAAAGGGGATTGCCCCAACCAGTGCCACACTCACATCAGAGTATCATCCAGTGAACACCCTTCTCCAACTGGTCTCCAAAGAGTCAAACAAATCCAATGAACACAGAAAACGCAACAAGAAACAGGGACATGGTCATGTCCGTGAAGTGCCTTGTGAGTGCAATAAGGGACATGTGGCTGATGGACATGTCATGGGTGCCAGCAGAATCCACAAGAGCACATCAAATGGGAACCAAGCACAGAAGGGAGCTCAGAGGAACAGCAGGTTCCAAGGTAAAAGTAATTCAAGACCTTTCAACCAAGAAATAATTTCAGTGAGACGAGGGTTCACAGGTCAAGGTGGATCCTACAGAGGAGGAAACAACGGAGGTTTCAATCAAGGATTTCAAAGGGACCCAAATAAGAACAGTAATGGAGGGAACCGGAGGTTCAACCCAAATCAAGGTGGTGACAATAGACAGAATGGAAACAGGAGACAGAAGCCTGGAGGAAACAAGCGGAACAATGACAACAATACAAACAGACCAAACAATGCCAAAAATGGACAGCCTCCACTGCAAAATCCACAAGGCAGTCAAGCCAGCCAAGGGCAGATTCAATCTGCAGGTGGAAATGCTCAGAATACAAAACCACACCAGCCAGTGTGCAAAAATTGCCTGTATAATCACAGAACCCTGGACTGTGAAACGTACAAAGAAAAGCCAGGAACAAAGGAATGTGGAAAATGCCTAGGATTTCATGCATCTGAAGTATGTGAAGGTCCTGACAGGTCACGGTGGACCAACTTCAAAAAACCCTAAGTTCTGAAAGACACTTAGACAACAAGAAGAAAATGTAAATAGTATTAAAGTTGAAGAAATAGACTGTCCAAGTATGAACGAAACAAGAAAGGAAAATCAACTCCATGTTAGGCATGGATGTGAAGACCCAAATTGCAGCTATTGCCGCTGTTAATGCTGCTTGAATGAGATATTAGATGAAAATGTCAGAAAATTTAATAAAAACCTTTGATAATGATAATGCCACTTGCACCAGTGCCAGAGGAACAAAACATAAGGCTGAGGATCAACTGGATGATCCTAGCAAGAGAGGCATGTAAAACAATTATACATAACAAGGGGTGAATGGTTGCACTGACCACGGGAAGATGCGGCTTGGACCAAAATCGACACAAATTATGAATTAACAGCTTGGACTGATACAAAAAGAAACTATGAATAAATGGCTTGGACTGATAACAAAAGGATTTATGAATACACAGCTTGGACTGATAACAAAAGGATTTATGAATAAAGAGCTTGGACACATACACGGTTTGGAGGTCTAAGCTTGGAACCGCATGAAAGGATAACAGTTTAGATTTGGCCTGGAGTATTATCAAAAAGGATATTTGATGTATGATATGGCTAGCACTCACTATAAATTAAAATTACAATGTAGAAAGGGTGACAGAGTATGATCTGTGCTTTTACTCTTTAAATTACATTGCAAAAAAATCATGTACAAAATACTATTAAGGATCCAGTTGAGATATTTGTTGTGCTGGTTGCACAAATGATGTGTGAGATTATAGAAATTATATGAACTATATGCAGATAAAATGAAGAAATAAATAGAGTTAGTGAGAGTTTACTTAAATGGTTTGAGAATGTAAAATGTGTTTAGATGTATTAGGATACATTTTTCACAGAGGTTGTGAAAAGTATTGATATTAATATCCTGTAATCCTGTAATGTAAATCCTGAAATAAAACTAGCACCACAAATTGTGTGCCATCATTTATTTTTTTTGATATAAATTGAATCAATTTTGACATGCAGTAATGCCTAATCACTTTTAAATCATTTTTGGGTTTGCAAGTTGATTAGTTATGACCTCGGTGTTTCCTTGGCCATAATAACTCTTTTCATTTTGGCACCCTCCAGAACCAGCTTGCCAACAGGAGTGATGTTGTGCATCTGCTTCTTGTGCATGTGAAGATTAAGACATTTTTCATATTGAAAGGCTGTGTGACTGCTCTTACATGGTTTGATGTCACACATGTAAACCTTTTTATTGAAATAGCTTTTTTGGTTCTAGATAGTATGAGAACCAATGGAGAACTGACTTTTGAATAATAAAAGCTCTGTATTTATACTGGTACAGGATGATATAAAACAATAAGTTGGTCAGCTTTCAATTTTTGCATAGTAAGTGGCATTCATAGGTCTTTGGATTAGTTAATGTTTATGATATATCTGGCTCCATGTTATTGGAAATAGTAGAATATTGTAAATTATTTTGACAAATGAGTCAATAAAGATATTAAGATACGTTAGATTTTTGTGCTTAGTAGATAGATATCAGCACTACAGATGCTACAAACCTTTACATTTTAGAAGAAATGTGCATTTGTTTTATGTTCAGCTCCTTTTCATAATGAGGGATCTGTGTTTAGAAAGCAGAATTGCTTAACATATTTATGTTATTACAACCCATGACAACCATGAGAAGCAGGAATTTGATTAACTGACATGTGAAATATTTGCTTTGTGGAGTTATTTAAGAAAATTTCGGACAGGCAATAGTCTTTTCTGGATTCCAGCACTTTGATTAGATAGGATATTTGTGTATGCACATTACAGGGATGCATTAAAGAGTTTTAAAATGAAATGCACGTGAGCATTGGATTTTGTAAAATAATTTTGAAATGATTCAACTTGAGAATGGGGCTTGCGGCCTTTGTTCATCCATGTCATGCTGTGTTAGAGCATTTGTGAGTCTCAAAGAGTTTGGAGAATCATGAAATAAGTAGTTTTTACTACAGGAGTTGAAAACCTTTGTGATTTTACAAGGAAATGATTATTTTTCAACATAGATCTCCTTTTAATAATGAAGTGAAAACATTTACAAGGTAGGATCAACATGGGACCATTTCAAAGAAGCTTGGAAGTATGAAATGCACTTTATTTTTTCCCAATGAAGTAAGGAACTTGTTTAAAATCATTGGTGCTTAATAAAGGATTGGGAGGGGCTACTTTTCTTCAGTTTGATTGGTTAGAGATTTGAGAGAGCATATTGACAGATTATATCTCTTATATTTATACAATCTATGTATTAGTTGTATGACCTCATACATTGAGAAGTGGACATTTAAACATGTTTGAAATAGAAATACAAATAGTTGGAGTGCACAATGGTTTAAATTCGGATTGAATCCTTCCACCAAGATCAGTTTGGCCATGATCTGACGATATATTATCATGACACTTCGTTTTTCATATGAACAGTTCATATGAAAAGTCATTGCTTGGTTTCTTTACATAGCTGCCCGACGAAAATGAACGAAAAAGAAGAAAAAGGCAAAAAGAAGAAGACATTAGAAGAGAGAAGCTTGTTCTTCACATTGCTACTTGGCATTGAGTCCAGGGACCTATTATTATGTGAGCTGTTTATCCGGACAAGTATATATTTTTGTGTTAGTTAGACATTAGGTTTTTAATTTGAGGAGACACATTTTCAAGGAAGACTTGCTCTTTTCACATCACAGAATGTGACTTTTAAAAGAGCCATTTACTTTTAAATATGAAACATTACATTTACACTGTATACTTGACAATAAGATATGTATTGTGGTTAAACATATATCTGAGATCCAGCGGACATGCCTGATGTTACCTGTTTAAGACGTTCTAGATAGAAACCATACTTTGAAATGCATTGACAATACAACATGAAAACTGAACATTTTGGAACATAATTCAAAGATATTAATGGAAACTATGAGTAATATATATATAAATGCACATGGCATGATTGAGTAGATTGTATTCCAGACAACTACTGCATCAAAGATTGCTTACCCTTCAGTGGTGATTCCCAATATTTAATGAGTCACATTGTGTTAAGAACAGAGATTATGGATTTTTCTACATAGGATTGAATCTTAACCTTCAGGTTTCAGTATTAAAAGGACACCTTCCTTTTAAAGGAGAGGTATAAGTTAGAAGATAGGAGCTCCATTTGAACTTATTGACATTGATACATTCAATTAAGAACCTACATTAAAAAGAGCCCGGTCATGTATAGGACAGAAGGCATAAGATCACTCATATTTACATTTATTCAAACATATGAAACAGGATATTTACACATATTTACCATCTCAAAAGATAATATCTCCAAAATTTAAATAAGTTTAATCATAAGAAAATTAACTTAAAGAGAAAAACTTAAAGTACATTACACATGAACTATGAACATAGTGATTTCTCTGAAGTCTTCATTTACTCCTACACTGCATAGTTGTTGCGCAAGATCTCAATGTCGGAGTCATTGTCAGACTCCAGATCCACAGTAAGGGGCGACCTCCTTAAGGGGGACCTCGACCTCACAGAAGCAGTAGAGGCTTCAGAGTCTGGAACAGAGTCCTGGTCACTGTCGCTGTTGGAGTCAAGCTAGAAAAGATAGGAAGGATTAAGAATTATAACACAGTGTATGAAGGGTTTATGAACTCATTTTATGTAAGTACTGACATGAGTTGTGCCTTTGAACAAAATAGCTTTGGGGTGTAACATTTTACCTCAATCAATGGAATTTGCTGAGGCCCACGAATTGGGGCCCTTTCCAACAGAATGCCTGGAACGCCCCGAGCATTGGAAGGTAGTCCAAGTCCTGGTTGGGCATTGATCCTTGCACCCTGGACACGAAGTAGGCCAAGCCTGGGGTCCCTGGGGTCCCTGAAGTGATGCACATTGTCCCTGTGCGGTGCCAGAGGTCCTGCTGGACGTGGGATTGGATCTGAAACAGAAATATAAAACTGAGTTATGACTCTATGTTGTAATGATAAATTGTAGTACTAGTTCATACATAGTTACAGTTAAATATGAACCTCATTTTGATAAATATACATAAAAAAATGGTATTGACTTACTAGGGGCGTTAGAAGGCACAGGCATCATTGTGGCTACCACGGGTCGCTGATGACAGCAATGCCTGGCCAGAATGTGAATGCCTGTGGAGACATTCTGGACGATTGTCACCGTGCTAAGGTGACCTGGTCCGCAGGGAGTGATTTCTCTCACCAGCTCCATGGGAGGTCTCGTATCTACAATGAAAAACAAATATTATTTCATGCCAGTTTAGTATATGTTGTAATAAAATTCAAAGAACTTTGACTATTTTTTTGTGTTTAAATGAGA